>JBBPBX010103088.1:0-11939 GCA_038048925.1 Garcialebias charrua | reverse complement strand
TCATAGTGCCACAATAATTGATAATATTTTCACAAATATAACAAATGGGGATGTGATAGGTGGTATCTTAACGACCGACTTAAGTGATCATTTACCAGTTTTCACAATCTTTAAAAATGATCAAAATATCACAAAAGCAGTCACAACGAAGAAAAAGATCATAAACACATCAAAAAAAGTTTTGGAAAAATTGAAAGAGGATCTGGATAAACAAGACTGGAATGATGTGTATGTTGATGATGCGAACAGAGCATATGATGAGTTTATGAATATCTTGGAAACCCTGTATGTAAAGAATTGTGTGCAAACAAATTACACAAAGAGAAATACGAATGATCAACCATGGATGACAAAAGGGTTAAGAAATGCATGTAAAAAAAAGAATTATTTGTATTCATGTTTCTTGAAATTACGAAGTCAGAGCGCAGAAGAAAAATATAAAAAGTATAAAAATAAATTAGTAGGGATTATAAGGAAACATAAGAAAGAATATTATAGTAAATTATTAGATAAAACTAATGGTGATATGAAAGCAACATGGCGAGTAATGAATGGTGTACTGAAGAATCATAAAGCAAAAACTGGTATTTCAAAATATTTTGTAAAAGACAACGATGAAGTTCATGATGAAAATGAAATTGTTAATGGATTTAATCAATATTTTGTAAATGTTGGATCAAGCCTTGCAGCTAAGATACCAAAAGTAGATAAAAATATGATCCACTCAATTACAGGTTGTGCAAATAGTATTTTCCTAAATGGAACTAACAAAGAGGAAATAATGAATGTAGTAAAACATCTTACAGACAAGAGATCGAAAGACTGGGTGGACATGGATATGATGTTTGTAAAGGACATAATGAGCCATATTATTGAGCCGTTCACATACATATGTAACTTATCATTTTCAACAGGAATTTTTCCAGATAATATGAAAGTAGCTAAGGTCGTTCCTCTTTTTAAAAATGGTGATAAATGTGTATTCAACAATTATAGACCTATATCCTTGTTACCACAGTTTTCAAAAATTCTTGAAAAACTATTTGTGAACAGACTAGACCAATTTATAGATAAACAAAATATTCTAAGCAACAGTCAGTATGGGTTTAGATCAAAAAACTCTACATCAATGGCTCTCATGGAACTAATGGAACAAATAACTACTGCTGTCGATCAAAAACAACATTGTATCAGTATTTTTGTTGATTTAACACTAGGAATACCAAACATATGTACTTGTACATATTTTACATATAGCTCCCATGGGAGACTGTAAAATGACAGATTGAGGAATTTGCATTCCATTAGGTGTGTGTGACCCCCTGGGGCTGAAGTCTTTTGTGTGCTCAAAACATCCCCCCAGTAGCATAAACAAAACATCTCCCCCATATTCCAACAACAACATTCCTTCTGTAGGTTGAAAGTGCAGCTTTTTACAACACAGACCAAACTTTTGGAGATGTTGATGACTCTTTGCAAATGTCAACGCTAGAAACTTCAGTTTATTTTATAGATACTGTATACGTTTTATACTTTTTATACTACTATGCAAAAACTCAGGACAGTATTACACTTTTATTATTTCATTTTATGCTTATGTTCATTGGGTGTTTGGTGTTTTAGGGGTGTTTGGTGTTTCAGTGTTGGTGTAAATTTTCATACTTTTATACTATTATGAAAAAACTCAGGACAGTGTTACACTTTTTTACTATTTTACTATTTTATGCTTATGTTTATTAAATGTTTTAGTGTTTAGTGTTTAGATGGTTACTGTTGCACCGAGGGACTGAGAGAAACGCAATTTCGGTCCTGTGTATGTCCTGTACATATTGCAGTTCTGACAATAAAGTTGACTTTGACTTTGACTTTGACTGCCTCTAAGCGAGCAGGTCCCCGGTTCAAATCCTGGTCCGGGGGCCTTTCTGGGTGGAGTTTGCATGTTCTCTCCGTGCATGCGTGGGTTTTCTCCGGGTGCTCCGGTTTCCTCCCACAGTCCAAAAACATGCATGTTAGGCTGATTGTTAACTCTAAATTGACCCTAGGTGTGAGTGAGACAGGTCCCTCTTGTAAATGAGTCCCCGTGGCTCAACGAGTCCAGCCTGTATAAATAAAGGTTGAATGAATGAATGAACAAACTGATATGGAGAGAACACAAATTCTGTAAGAATAAAAATACTAAATCTATTACAGTACTGTACAAAGTCAGAGACCCATTGAATGATAAAGCTCTGTATTGTATCGGGGCCACTGTCAGGGACAGACACAGACTGCAGCGCATTGTGCGCTCTGCTGAGAAGGTAATCGGCTGTAGTCTCCCATCTCTCCATGACCTGTACGTCTCCAGGACTGTGAGGCGAGCAGGTCGGATCACAGCTGACCCTTCTCACCCTGCATACGGTCTGTTCGAACCACTCCCCTCAGGCAGGAGGCTTCGGTCAATTGGGACCAGAACCTCCCGCCATAAAAACAGTTTCTTCCCCTCTGCTGTCAGACTCTTGAACACTCATAACCATACTACCTCATAACTTGCCTTGGTCGCTGTATTTTGTATTTGTTCTTTGTATTTTGATTGGGAATCACTGTATCACTGTATTTTGATTGCACCACTCTAATTGCGCTGTTTCTTAGTAGTTTTTGTTCACTGAATATTGTATTGATTGTATTGATGTTTTATGGTTTATGTTTTTTGTGTCTTATGTTTTTATATTTTATGCACCGTTATGCCGAAGCAAATTCCTAGTCTGTGAATCCTGTTCATTGACAATGGCGATAATAAACTGAATCTGAATCTGAATCTGAATCTGATTTGTTGTATAACACAATCATTTTTCCACACTCAAAAGTATGAATGTTTACATGAAAACTGGAGTGAAACAACTTTATTCAATTTTATTTCACTCAGCATGTAGCTTGCAGATAGGCAGATAGGCAGCCGTGGCATAGTGGTAATGGCACTCGTCCACCGATCGGAAGGTTGGAGGTTCGAATCCCGTTTCCCCACACCATGTGTCGTTGTGTCCCTGGGCAAGACACTTAACCCCGAGTTTCTCCCGGTAGGACTGGATGGCGCCTTGCATGGCAGTCTGCCGCTACCGGTGTATGAATGTGTGTATGAATGGTTGGATGGTTGGTATTGTAAAGCGCTTTGGGGCCCCTCATAGGGGGCTGGAAAGCGCTATATAAATAAGCTCCATTTACCATTTGTCCTTCGTCCAGGAAGGACAAAGATGCCTTCCTGACAAAACCGCCGTTCACATAAAGCGCATGTGTCTCCGCGGAGAAACTTATGAACCGACACGGTCCATAGCAGGGTTTCCAGGCCGAAGGCCTGTAAGTCGATGTCCTCGTAAGTCGGGGACCACCTGTACAATCCCGCCGCCTTCAGATAAAAGTGACCAATGCAATCCCGCCTTGACCGTGGAATAGGTGATATTTAGTATTTTTATTCTTACAGAATTTGTGTTCTCTCCATATCAGTTTGTTCATTCATTCATTCAACCTTTATTTATACAGGCTGGACTCGTTGAGCCACGGGGACTCATTTACAAGAGGGACCTGTCTCACTCACACCTAGGGTCAATTTAGAGTTAACAATCAGCCTAACATGCATGTTTTTGGACTGTGGGAGGAAACCGGAGCACCCGGAGAAAACCCACGCATGCACGGAGAGAACATGCAAACTCCACCCAGAAAGGCCCCCGGACCAGGATTTGAACCGGGGACCTGCTCGCTTAGAGGCAGTCAAAGTCAAAGTCAACTTTATTGTCAGAACTGCAATATGTACAGGACATACACAGGACCGAAATTGCGTTTCTCTCAGTCCCTCGGTGCAACAGTAACAATCTAAACACTAAACACTAAAACATTTAATAAACATAAGCATAAAATAGTAAAATAGTAAAAAAGTGTAACACTGTCCTGAGTTTTTTCATAATAGTATAAAAGTATGAAAATTTACACCAACACTGAAACACCAAACACCCCTAAAACACCAAACACCCAATGAACATAAGCATAAAATGAAATAATAAAAGTGTAATACTGTCCTGAGTTTTTGCATAGTAGTATAAAAAGTATAAAACGTATACAGTATCTATAAAATAAACTGAAGTTTCTAGCGTTGACATTTGCAAAGAGTCATCAACATCTCCAAAAGTTTGGTCTGTGTTGTAAAAAGCTGCACTTTCAACCTACAGAAGGAATGTTGTTGTTGGAATATGGGGGAGATGTTTTGTTTATGCTACTGGGGGGATGTTTTGAGCACACAAAAGACTTCAGCCCCAGGGGGTCACACAAACCTAATTGAATGCAAATCCCTCAATCTGTAATTTGACAGACTGTGGTAAGTGTAGTACTCATCTGAATATTCTGGTATTCCTAGTGTTAAAAAAAGCATTCGATACTATTGATCACACCATTCTCCTTGAAAAACTGAACAAATATGGTATTAGAGGACCAGCATTACAGTGGGTATCTAGCTACTTAAAAAATAGGAAACAATTTGTACAAATAAATGATGTAAGATCTGACCTCTGTAATATCACATGTGGAGTTCCCCAAGGCTCTGTACTTGGACCAAAGCTTTTTATTTTATATGTGAATGACTTGGTAAATGTGTCAGGACTCCTTAAATGTGTACTTTTCGCTGATGATACCACTTTTTTCTGTTCAGGTGAAGATATAGAACAAATGTTAGAATTGATAAAGACAGAATTTGTCAAGATACAAACTTGGTTTAAAATAAATAAATTATCATTAAATCTAGAAAAAACTAATTACATGATATTCGGTAATAAAAAGAAAACTGTTGATGTTCCACTCAAAATTGAGGATGTTGAGATTTGTAGAGTGAATGAGGTGAAGTTTTTGGGTGTTATCATTGATGACAAACTGACATGGAAACAACACATAAATTCTGTAAGAATAAAAATAGCTAGATCGATAGCAGTACTGTACAAAGTCAGAGACCTATTAAATGATAAAGCTCTGTATTTATTGTATAACACAATCATTGTTCCACACTTAATCTATTGTATTGATGTTTGGGGGAAAGCGTGTAAAACAATCACAAAGCCTATTTTTGTATTACAGAAAAGAGCTGTAAGAATTATCACTAGAAAGCATTACCGTCATCCATCAAGTACATTATTTTATCAACTAAAATTATTGAAGTTCCATGATTTGGTAGACTATAATATTTTATCAGTTATGTATAGAGCTCAAAATAATGCATTACCTTTAAATATCCAAATGCACTTTGTTAAAAGACAAAGTTGTTATAATCTTAAGGGAACAGAGTTGTTTGTAAAACCACAATTCAGAACCAGTTTGAAGGGACGTTCTACCTCAATCCAGGGAATTAGATTATGGAATGGCTTGGAGAATGTAGTTAAAAATGCCAAGTCAATGTTTACATTTAAAAAAATGATCAAAACAAATGTGTTAAAAAAATATGTGTGAAATAGCGTAATGTGTATTGTATTAGTTAAAAAATTAGAAAGAGTTAGTCATTTTGTACTGTTAGTTAGAAAATTAAAAAGAGTTAGTAATTTTGTACTGTTGGTTGAAGAATATTATTGTTTAACCTGACTGTTGGAAAAAGTTGGTTGAAGATTATTATTGTTTACATGGTTTGACTACTGTTGTTTAATCTGATTGTTGGAGATAAGGGGCAGATATAATAAGATTTATTCTTCTTTCTGCCACCTTTCATTTTTTTACATTTTGTACACTATCATTATGAGATTGCCTTGTATTGTTTCTTTTGTAAAAAAAAATGAACAAATTTAATAAACATAAACATAAACATACCAATTTATGCGTTAGATGAAAAGCAGCACTGAAAACTAGAATGTAACATGGGGAGTAATTTGATTTCAGCTTTTTTGTTATTATTATTATTATTGTTGTTGTTGTTATTCGGTGGAAGAGTGGCTAAAGCTGTCGTCTCACAGCGAGAAGGTCATAGGAAGGCCTCCAGGTCTGGGACCTTTCTGAGTGGATGTACTCCATGTACTGCAGTTTCTTCTCACATACCAAAAGGATGCACCTTTTACTACTAACAATGATAATCACAATGCATTTTATTTGTTAGTGCCTTTCAAGACAGCCCAGGGCCCTTTTATTGTAGCTGTTTTTTTGTTTTTATATAATTTCTTCCATTTACTTTTCATTTATATGCTTTTTTACGATTGTCTACTGTTATGTTCTTTGTTTAAAACAGGTCTTTCTTGTAAATGAGTCAATGAGGCTCAATGAGACTAACTTGTATAAATAAAGGTTGAATTGATTTTTTTTAAACAAAATTAAAAACAATACAGTATAAAATCACACTAAAAAAGGTGCAACTTAAAACTGAAAAACTAGCAGAAATGACTAAAGAAATTAGCATGAGAATGCTAACCTGAACCTGGTTTTGAGTTGTGTTTTGAGTCAGAAGAAAGTCAATACGTATTGTGGATGTCTGGTGGAAGTTCCTCCAGAGTTGAGGAGCAGAGTGGGAAAGAGTTTGGTTTCCCTCGATGCTGAGGCAGACAAGAGCCTTGTGAGGTGGACAAAAGAAGAACAGAGGGAGTGAGAAATGATGTGCAGAAGATCCGAAAGATAAAGAGGGCTGAGGTTGTTGGTGACCTTTAATGTGTACAGGAGAATTTTAAATTGAATTCTGAAAATGACCTGTTGAGTTGCTGCAGGACTTGGTGAAATGAGGAGGTTTTGGTAATGATGTGGGCAGCTGAATTTTGAAACATTTGACGCTTTGGGAAAGATTTGTGAACATCTAAGAAGAGAGATTTATGCAATAATCTACACATGACAACAAGACTATGAACAAGGATGGAAACTGAGGGCAGAGTCTGTTGGCGTTTTGAAGGTGTACAAATAAAGACCAGATAATCTTATACTGATGTGAGAGTGCCAGATAGATATGACTGAAACCACACAAGGGGGAGCGTGGGTGATGCCAGTGGATGAAAGTCTGGGAAGGAGGATGTTGTGGGAGATGGTCGCACTCAGATCAAGGAGGATAAGGAGGGAAAGCAAACCAGAATGTGCTGCCATGAGAAGAGCATGGGTGATTCTTAGGAGAGCAGATTCTGTGCTATGACTGGGGTGGAAACCAGACTGGAATTGTTCATAAAGACTGTTCTGGTTTAAATGGGAATGGAATTGAGAGGCAACAGTCTTTTATGAATGTAAGGTTATAGATGGGGCAGATAGCACAGATGTTATTTTGATCAGACCCAGGTTTTTTTTTTGTCTTTTTCAGAAAAGGGGCGACAACTGCAGTTTTGAAAAGTGTTGGAACAATTGAGAAAGAGTGAATGATGACAGAAATAAAAGGAAGAAGAGAAGAAAGGCAATGCTTTACTGTCAGGAGCGGATCTAGTGATCATGTGGAAGGCTTGAATTTCTAGATAAGGTCAGTGATTTCAGAGGCAGAAGGTAGCTGAAAGTTAGAAAATGGCTGACTGATAGGAGGAGGTTCAGATAAAGGGAAAGATGGAGACACAGGACAAAGTTGCTGATGGATTTATTTTTATTTCATCATAAAAAATTTAAATTATTAAGAAACAAACAGGTGATTATTTGTCTCCCATGATGGTCTTGTGACCTGTTCTCACACAGTGACTTCTGGAGATAGACACCAACTTCCCAAAACCACAGAAAGGAGAAGTGGGTTAAGGGAATGATGGATGGATTGATGTCTTTTGTTTGGGTTTTCATGTTGGACTTCACCTCCATCTTATGGCCAGCTGATAGAATGCAGAGCAGGTCTTTGGGTGTCCCAGATTGCCAATAGTTTTTCTGTACATGTATGATTCTGGCTTTTGGCAACTCCCATCTCTTAGTTCTATTTACCACCATGTAGCTTCACCAGTGTCCTGCTGTAAATAATGGTAATGTTATTCAGTGAGTCAACGTAAGGCTACTTGGTGGTCAGTGCTGCAGCCTTTCACCTTAAGGTGGCCGGGGGGTGGGGGTGTAATCCATCCATCAATTATCATTACCAGCTTCTTCCTTTTTGGGTTGTGGGGGTCACTGGTGCCCATGTCCAGCAGTTACTGTGCGAGAGGTAGGGACTCCCTGGACAGGTCTCCAGTCCCTCACTGGGACACTGAGACAAACAACCATTCACTCTCTCTCTCACACCTAGGGACAATTTAGAGTTACAATCAGTCTAACATGTATGTTTTTGGTCTGTGGGAGGAAACTGGAGTACCGTACATGAAGAAAATCCATGCATGCACGGAGAGAACATGCAAACGCCACCCAGAAAAGCTCTTGGACCGAGATTTGAACCATGATAACCTGCTCACTGAGAGGCAGTATGCTGGTGAAGATTCTCAGTCGTCCGGGACATGATAAAATCAAAAAGGCGTACAAGATCAACTGGACTTTATTTGTTGCAAAAGACAATTAGAACCCTATCCAGGGGGCTTTTTCAATTCACTGAAACCAAAAAGTGAGCGTGTGGAGTTATAACAGTCTAAAGAAATCACGCACCATCATATGTAAATTGCAAGCTGAGGTAACACATACATGTAAATTGACAGATCACACCTTAACAGTAGGGGGTTCCCTTGAGGTCTCTGACAGAAAACACACAACTGTATGTAGATTGACAAAAAACACCTCACAAACCAACAACAGAGGTTTCTCAAACAACTTTGTTAGTCTAATTCACAGACAAGACACCTCTGCTCCCATCCGGTGTAAAACGTTTGGGAATCAACCCCAAAACTGAGTTATAAGTCTTGGAAAGTTGAAATCTCAGACCTCCTCCTCTGTTAAGAGAAGGTTTTTCTCTCTTAACATAAACAGCTTCCTTCACACCCCTCTCAAACCATCTGTGCTCTCGGTCCAAAATATGCATATTTTGGTCATCAAAAGAGTGACCCTTGTCCGTGAGGTGGAGGTGAACAGCTGAGTTTTGTCCAGAGGAGGTTGCTCTCCTGTGTTGGGACATTCTTTTGTGGATGGGTTGAGAGGCAGCAGCTCTACCAACTGTGCCACCGTGCTGCCGGGGGTTATAATTACTGTATTCACCAGAACAAGCTATTCTTTTTTGTAAGGAATAACGGTGCAGTCGTGCTCTTTCCACATTTCATTTACACAGTACAAACGAAACCAGCTACCAGTAACTGTTCTGTTTATGGCACCAGTTCACTCAATCTGAAATCCTACTTAGAACGTGTCCAACTTCTGCTCCACACTAAACCACAGATTGTTTTGTTTTTAAATGACCAACAGGTAGCCAAGTTTCTTCTGACGGGAGACAACAGTCTGTACATCCTCCTGCCAAACACCAACACGCTGACTGACCTGCAGCAGGTGGAGAGGAGGATGACAGAAGGAAACGTGCGTCAGATGATGCAGCAGCTCAACACAGCGTCACCTCAGAGTATGGAGGTCACTCTGCCCCAGATTAAACTGGCTGCAGAGCCAAACATGATCACGCTTCTCAAGAAATTAGGTTTGCTCATACGCCGTGTTTCTTGTGATCATTTAGACGTTTTTCTCAGTCATTTTAACCCTTTCTCGTCTGCCCCTTACATCAGGTCTATCATCACTTTTTGAGGGAGCCAGCTTGTGCGGTCTCTCGCCTGATGGGGATCTGGTGCTGGGCGATGTCAAACACAAAGCTCTCCTCGCTCTGACCGATCAAGGAGTGGAGGCTAGCGCGGTGACCACCCTGTCGTTCTCTCGCTCCTTCCCTTCCTTCAGTGCCCTGCGGCCGTTCCTCCTGTTGCTGTGGAACGACCAGGCCAACGTGCCGCTCTTCATTGGCAGGGTGACGGAGCCGTGAGAGGCGTAACATTAAACACATCTGCTTTTTCTAAACATTGCCAATAAAATCTGCACAGTCAGTGTATCCCCCTTACAAGAACATATTCGCGTTAGGATGACATGCACCTAAAAATATAATAAACATAGAATCATGCAGCTTGTGGTGTGTCTTTTTTTTAAAGAATTAGGCACAAAATGAACTGAAAGAGCTGAAGTTTATTTTGCGAAGTAGTTACACAAACGCAACACAGGATGGCAGCCATACTGTGAGATTGACATTGACATTGAACACAAAGAGACTTCCCTTCTCAGTCCCACATCAGCCCTCCTGCATAATCACCAATAATGATTCAAGGAAGACAAGTGTTAAAGTCTGTGACAGTAAAGGTTTTGTTTGTTAAAGCAAAGGGTCGCTCCGTGACGTGCAGCAAATGAGCAAAAGATACCCTGAATTTTTGTGGCCACCAACAAATGCAGAGCGAATGGACGACACAGACTGTAAACACATCAGTATTCAGAGTGATCAGCCAGAGAGCTGCACTCCATTATGCAAGCTGATGGTGATTGCTAAACATGCAGCTGTATTGCAGATAAATGATTACATAAGCAAAAGCAAGGGGTCAATAGACAAGAGCCAGAAAATCCTGTGAGTGTAAGCAACAGAAACAGAAGTGAGCAACCACTCAGGCAGAAATTTGAACTCCTATTGGATCACTGTTACTGGGCCTCAGTGCAAACAAAATGCCCAGTATTCCCAGAAAAACAACATGACAGTCCAGTTTTGGTTCGCTGAATATCTCACGCTGCAACTTTTTAATGTAGAGGAAAAAAAGAAGAAGAAAGAAATAATAATAATTTCCCCAAAACTGTTCATGAAGTTATTTGAGATGGATGTGTTTAAGCCCCTGAAGCTTTTAAGATGCTCAAGCCCTTAGGGTCACCATTCAAAGGGTTATTGGAGGACATGGCAGGATTTGAAGCGTTGGATCGATTCAAAAGTTAGAAAACGCCTGACTGTGTCTTTTATCTGACAGAAGAAAACAAAACACAGAAGAGTAACAAAACACCGTAGGCATTCAAACAACTTTTTTTACAGCAATATTATGCATAAATATGTACACAAATGCATAAAAATATTAAAATAAATGTGCATCCCAATGCTTTTTTTTATTCCATTGAATCCCAGTTTGAAAATATTTCCATCACTTTCTGCCAGATGAGCTTGTTTTAAAGTACAGTAATTTGTGGTTCAACTGTAAGACTGGACCAGTATGTCTGCACTGCTATACTGGCTGATATCAACAGAAAATTATGTTTGACAGACAAGGCAAATGGTTGTTCAGAGAAGTTATGCTCCCAGAGCTGAAATCTCAAACTTTTAAAGAAATGCAAACATTGAAGCAACGACTCCCTCTGATTATTAATGCAAGGTTCAGACAAACTTCTTTCATCTCTTATTTTATCAGAAGAACATGCAACGTAGGGTTACCAAAGGTTTATCGAGCACTTGGTAGGTTTCTTAACACAAGCAGCCAAACCTCAACAATAAAATATATATATATTGCCTTTCAGGAGAGAAATATTACATCATCTGTGTCTGTACTGGAGCAGAATAGGAGTGAGTCACAGGTGAAATGTGTATTCATCATAATTTAAAGTCTAACCCATTAAAGAGATCAGATCACGGGTTATGTGGAAATGTTATGAGAAGTAAATATCTCACTTGTTAGAGAAAGATATTGATACCTCAGTTGAGATTGCTGTTTACTTTGCTTTACATGGCTGTTTTGGCAAAAATATAACATTCCTGCTGACAGTGTCCCAAAATGCACAGGGCATGCTACAGCTAGCTAGCAATGCTAGCTAACAATCACATAATTCTTTGTAAATTAAAAACAAAGACAATGTAAAGGTTTGTAAAATAGTGTTCTTATAAACTGCTGTGAGATTTTTATTATTTTTTTTGAAGAGCAACGAATAAACCAGGGGTGTCCAAAGTGTGGCTTGAGGGCCATTTGTGGCCCTTAAGGTGATTTTGTACAGCCAACAACTGCCATTTTAGAACACTTTAATTAAGACCCACAGGCTTAAGAGGTCAATGTAGACTTTCTGCACTTTTAATGGTTTTATATATACTGTATATATATATA
>JBBPBX010103087.1:0-11939 GCA_038048925.1 Garcialebias charrua | reverse complement strand
GATACTAATGATATTCTCATGGCCTCTGAAAATGAACTTGTGTCGATACTGGTCCTGTTAGACCTCAGTGCTGCCTTTGATACAGTTGATCGCAATATTCTATTACAGAAGCTTTAATATGATATGGGGATCACAGGAATGGCTCCAAAATACTTTAGAGCATACAAAGTATTTATTTGATAGATTTCAGTTTGCAAATGTAAATACTGAAACTTCTTCATACACCAAAGTTAGTCATGGAGTTCCTCTGGGTTTAGTGATTGGCCGAATATTTTTTACTTTACATGTGCTTCCATTAAGCAAAGTTATTAAACAGCATGGGATACATTTTCATTGTTATGATGATGATACACAGTTATATTTGTCCATGAAACCCAGTGAATCCAATCAGTTACTTAGAACACAAGTGTGTCTTGTTCTGGATGACCCTTAATTTTCTTCTTTTAAACTCAGACAAGAAAGAGGTTGTGGCTTTTGGCCCTGAACATCTTAGGAATACACTTTGCCCACCCACCGCGAGGATCTTCCATAGACCAATAAGCGCCAGTTGAGTTCATCTGTGACCAGCACGTGGTGCTGTTGGACCAGATAATACTGAGAACCTCCTGCCACATCAGCACATCCTATCGATGTTTGCAACAAATTACACATGCGAAGTAACAGCTTCTGTGGCTCGTTGGTCTAGGGGTATGATTCTCGCTTTGGGTGCGAGAGGTCCCGGGTTCAAATCCCGGACGAGCCCCTTTCTTTATCTCCCAGGCTCTGAACCAGAATCTCTCCCCCTTGGTTTACCTGACTCTGTCAAGAACCTGTTCCCTGTTTAGGGTTACCCCACTCCCCTGCAGATGCGCTCAGTCATTCTCTACAAAGGAGCTATTGAAAAAATGAATTTACATTTTAGAGAATGTGGTAAAACTCTACAAAGAAACAAAACGACTAGTTTCTCCCTTTTATAAATATTCTAACAGCACAGACCACAAGAAAAAGCCGGCCTTTTCTTTCTCCTTCAGGCTCTGACGCTGGATGCCTGTTCAGTCTCGGACATCTACCATTCCAGATGAAGGTTTTCAAACATCAATAGTTCACCTCATATTATGGTTTATAAACTACCTACCCCTGAACATTGCTGCAAGCTGAAATCCCAAACGTCTGAAAATCTTTAGTGAATTACTCACTCCTGTCAGAAAACACAGACTCCTTATACACCCCAGGTTGGCACAGTTTGCAAATCTGATTTAGCCTTTTTGTAAAACTCTAAATGCATTCTCATACAACAAAGCTCATGTTGCTCATTTTCAAATTCAATTCAATTAAAATACTTTATTAATTCCAAAGTGGAAATTAATTGTTATTGTTGCTCATCATCATCCTGGTTTCGTTAGAGTTGTTATAGATGCTGATGGCTGTAGGCAGGAAGGATCTCCTGCAGCGGTTCGTCCCACAGTGGATCTGAAGAAACTGGCTGCAGAGGCCGATCTGTCCACCTGGACATGGTGGGTCTCCTTGGTAGCAGGATCGCCTGAATGTTGAGCAGAACTCTTCACCGAGCAGCGGTCACTCCTCCCAGCAACTTGTTGAAAGACACTATTTCACCCATCTCTGATGCCGTATCATCAAGTTTTTAGTTTATAATTTATTTGTAACAGAATTTAACACAGACTCTTGTCACTTCTAAATCAAAACTTACTGAATAATTCAAGCTTTTAATTTAATTTGATTAATTTAATTATTTATTGTTGCTTCAGCTTAAGCTCAGTCTGTCAAAGAGGGTGGGCCAGATTTAATGCCTTTAGAATACTTTCTTGTGGGACAGATAAAATGGCAACAAGGGCCAGATTTGGCCTAGGAGGCTCGAGTTGCCTGTTGGGTTAATCTGTGACCAGCAGGTGGTGGTGTTGTACCAGGTGACAATTTGAAAACAACCTGCCACATCAGCACATTGTACAGATGTTTGGATCAAAATACACATGGGGGAAAAGATGCATAAGGCTCGTTGGTCTAGGGGTATGATTCTCGCTTAGGGTGCGAGAGGTCCCGGGTTCAAATCCCGGACGAGCCCATTTCTCTCTCCATGAGGCTCTGATCCAGAAAATCTCCTTGCTTTACATGTTTTAGAGGTTTGAGGTCTCCAACTGACTCTCAGCACAGACTGTAAGGTTCAAGTTATGTTTATATGTCATATGCAGCTTAACACAACAGTGCAATAAAATGTTCAGGATGAGAAGAACCGATTTGACTTGCTAATAGCAAAGAACAAACAAGAAATACTAAAACATGCAATAAGGGTACAAAACAAAATAACAAAAAGTGCAACAGTAAAAACGATATTTCCAAGGTCCCAAAGAGAAACAGTAAACAACAACATGGTAAAATATAATGATGCATTTGTATGAATAAGTATAAGCTTAAATGCACATGATATATGTTGCACATAACTAACATAAACTACACAGGTTGTGTGACAGATTATTGCACAGGCATTGAGTAACACTGAGAATGAAGTATGATGGTAAGGTAGTGACATACATCATACAGCCACATCGTGCAGTAGCAATAAAAATATTAGCTGTTGCAGCTAATATTAGAGATAATTAGGTGTCACAGGTATAGCTTGGTGCAATGTTATTGTCAGTTGTTCAGTAATGAACACAAAGTGAATGCTGTTACTGGTAATCTGTTCTGATAGCTATATTGATGAAAAGTCCTGTATCTGTTGAGCCATGTATGCCTACAGCTATAATCAGTGATGACTTCATGAGATTCGTTATAAATAAAATTATTTCAGTTAGAGTGAAAATTCACACCATCCTTCCCACTATTGCCTCTGATTCCCTGTCAGATGAGGCAGCTTCAGAAATGTTACCAGAACCTGATTCATGTTTGGACTGTTGCTGTCCTGTTGAGATCTCTGAAAAGTCAAAAATAATAACTTCATCCAAACCAGCCACATGTCTGCTAGATCCCATCCCAACCAGACTGTTTGAAGAGGTACTTCCCCTAACTAATATCCCCATTATGGATCTACTTAATTTGTTTTGAAGGAATGGTTACATACCACAGCTTTTTCAGGTTGCTATATTACCTATAATTAAGAAACCTGATCTTAGTTTAGGAATTCTAGCCAATTATAGACCTATATCTAATCTAACTTTCATCTACAAAATTATTGAGAAAATCATTGCAAATCAGTTGTGTGACCATCTGAACAGAAATAATCTGTTTGAGGAGTTTCAGTCAGGGTTTAGTGCTCATCGTAGCACAGAAACAACACTGTAAAAGATACTAATGATATTCTCATGGCCTCTGAAAATGAACTTGTGTCGATACTGGTCCTGTTAGACCTCAGTGCTGCCTTTGATACAGTTGATCGCAATATTCTATTACAGAAGCTTTAATATGATATGGGGATCACAGGAATGGCTCCAAAATACTTTAGAGCATACAAAGTATTTATTTGATAGATTTCAGTTTGCAAATGTAAATACTGAAACTTCTTCATACACCAAAGTTAGTCATGGAGTTCCTCTGGGTTTAGTGATTGGCCGAATATTTTTTACTTTACATGTGCTTCCATTAAGCAAAGTTATTAAACAGCATGGGATACATTTTCATTGTTATGATGATGATACACAGTTATATTTGTCCATGAAACCCAGTGAATCCAATCAGTTACTTAGAACACAAGTGTGTCTTGTTCTGGATGACCCTTAATTTTCTTCTTTTAAACTCAGACAAGAAAGAGGTTGTGGCTTTTGGCCCTGAACATCTTAGGAATACACTTTGCCCACCCACCGCGAGGATCTTCCATAGACCAATAAGCGCCAGTTGAGTTCATCTGTGACCAGCACGTGGTGCTGTTGGACCAGATAATACTGAGAACCTCCTGCCACATCAGCACATCCTATCGATGTTTGCAACAAATTACACATGCGAAGTAACAGCTTCTGTGGCTCGTTGGTCTAGGGGTATGATTCTCGCTTTGGGTGCGAGAGGTCCCGGGTTCAAATCCCGGACGAGCCCCTTTCTTTATCCCCCAGGCTCTGAACCAGAATCTCTCCCCCTTGGTTTACCTGACTCTGTCAAGAACCTGTTCCCTGTTTAGGGTTACCCCACTCCCCTGCAGATGCGCTCAGTCATTCTCTACAAAGGAGCTATTGAAAAAATGAATTTACATTTTAGAGAATGTGGTAAAACTCTACAAAGAAACAAAACGACTAGTTTCTCCCTTTTATAAATATTCTAACAGCACAGACCACAAGAAAAAGCCGGCCTTTTCTTTCTCCTTCAGGCTCTGACGCTGGATGCCTGTTCAGTCTCGGACATCTACCATTCCAGATGAAGGTTTTCAAACATCAATAGTTCACCTCATATTATGGTTTATAAACTACCTACCCCTGAACATTGCTGCAAGCTGAAATCCCAAACGTCTGAAAATCTTTAGTGAATTACTCACTCCTGTCAGAAAACACAGACTCCTTATACACCCCAGGTTGGCACAGTTTGCAAATCTGATTTAGCCTTTTTGTAAAACTCTAAATGCATTCTCATACAACAAAGCTCATGTTGCTCATTTTCAAATTCAATTCAATTAAAATACTTTATTAATTCCAAAGTGGAAATTAATTGTTATTGTTGCTCATCATCATCCTGGTTTCGTTAGAGTTGTTATAGATGCTGATGGCTGTAGGCAGGAAGGATCTCCTGCAGCGGTTCGTCCCACAGTGGATCTGAAGAAACTGGCTGCAGAGGCCGATCTGTCCACCTGGACATGGTGGGTCTCCTTGGTAGCAGGATCGCCTGAATGTTGAGCAGAACTCTTCACCGAGCAGCGGTCACTCCTCCCAGCAACTTGTTGAAAGACACTATTTCACCCATCTCTGATGCCGTATCATCAAGTTTTTAGTTTATAATTTATTTGTAACAGAATTTAACACAGACTCTTGTCACTTCTAAATCAAAACTTACTGAATAATTCAAGCTTTTAATTTAATTTGATTAATTTAATTATTTATTGTTGCTTCAGCTTAAGCTCAGTCTGTCAAAGAGGGTGGGCCAGATTTAATGCCTTTAGAATACTTTCTTGTGGGACAGATAAAATGGCAACAAGGGCCAGATTTGGCCTAGGAGGCTCGAGTTGCCTGTTGGGTTAATCTGTGACCAGCAGGTGGTGGTGTTGTACCAGGTGACAATTTGAAAACAACCTGCCACATCAGCACATTGTACAGATGTTTGGATCAAAATACACATGGGGGAAAAGATGCACAAGGCTCGTTGGTCTAGGGGTATGATTCTCGCTTAGGGTGCGAGAGGTCCCGGGTTCAAATCCCGGACGAGCCCATTTCTCTCTCCATGAGGCTCTGATCCAGAAAATCTCCTTGCTTTACATGTTTTAGAGGTTTGAGGTCTCCAACTGACTCTCAGCACAGACTGTAAGGTTCAAGTTATGTTTATATGTCATATGCAGCTTAACACAACAGTGCAATAAAATGTTCAGGATGAGAAGAACCGATTTGACTTGCTAATAGCAAAGAACAAACAAGAAATACTAAAACATGCAATAAGGGTACAAAACAAAATAACAAAAAGTGCAACAGTAAAAACGATATTTCCAAGGTCCCAAAGAGAAACAGTAAACAACAACATGGTAAAATATAATGATGCATTTGTATGAATAAGTATAAGCTTAAATGCACATGATATATGTTGCACATAACTAACATAAACTACACAGGTTGTGTGACAGATTATTGCACAGGCATTGAGTAACACTGAGAATGAAGTATGATGGTAAGGTAGTGACATACATCATACAGCCACATCGTGCAGTAGCAATAAAAATATTAGCTGTTGCAGCTAATATTAGAGATAATTAGGTGTCACAGGTATAGCTTGGTGCAATGTTATTGTCAGTTGTTCAGTAATGAACACAAAGTGAATGCTGTTACTGGTAATCTGTTCTGATAGCTATATTGATGAAAAGTCCTGTATCTGTTGAGCCATGTATGCCTACAGCTATAATCAGTGATGACTTCATGAGATTCCTTATAAATAAAATTATTTCAGTTAGAGTGAAAATTCACACCATCCTTCCCACTATTGCCTCTGATTCCCTGTCAGATGAGGCAGCTTCAGAAATGTTACCAGAACCTGATTCATGTTTGGACTGTTGCTGTCCTGTTGAGATCTCTGAAAAGTCAAAAATAATAACTTCATCCAAACCAGCCACATGTCTGCTAGATCCCATCCCAACCAGACTGTTTGAAGAGGTACTTCCCCTAACTAATATCCCCATTATGGATCTACTTAATTTGTTTTGAAGGAATGGTTACATACCACAGCTTTTTCAGGTTGCTATATTACCTATAATTAAGAAACCTGATCTTAGTTTAGGAATTCTAGCCAATTATAGACCTATATCTAATCTAACTTTCATCTACAAAATTATTGAGAAAATCATTGCAAATCAGTTGTGTGACCATCTGAACAGAAATAATCTGTTTGAGGAGTTTCAGTCAGGGTTTAGTGCTCATCGTAGCACAGAAACAACACTGTAAAAGATACTAATGATATTCTCATGGCCTCTGAAAATGAACTTGTGTCGATACTGGTCCTGTTAGACCTCAGTGCTGCCTTTGATACAGTTGATCGCAATATTCTATTACAGAAGCTTTAATATGATATGGGGATCACAGGAATGGCTCCAAAATACTTTAGAGCATACAAAGTATTTATTTGATAGATTTCAGTTTGCAAATGTAAATACTGAAACTTCTTCATACACCAAAGTTAGTCATGGAGTTCCTCTGGGTTTAGTGATTGGCCGAATATTTTTTACTTTACATGTGCTTCCATTAAGCAAAGTTATTAAACAGCATGGGATACATTTTCATTGTTATGATGATGATACACAGTTATATTTGTCCATGAAACCCAGTGAATCCAATCAGTTACTTAGAACACAAGTGTGTCTTGTTCTGGATGACCCTTAATTTTCTTCTTTTAAACTCAGACAAGAAAGAGGTTGTGGCTTTTGGCCCTGAACATCTTAGGAATACACTTTGCCCACCCACCGCGAGGATCTTCCATAGACCAATAAGCGCCAGTTGAGTTCATCTGTGACCAGCACGTGGTGCTGTTGGACCAGATAATACTGAGAACCTCCTGCCACATCAGCACATCCTATCGATGTTTGCAACAAATTACACATGCGAAGTAACAGCTTCTGTGGCTCGTTGGTCTAGGGGTATGATTCTCGCTTTGGGTGCGAGAGGTCCCGGGTTCAAATCCCGGACGAGCCCCTTTCTTTATCCCCCAGGCTCTGAACCAGAATCTCTCCCCCTTGGTTTACCTGACTCTGTCAAGAACCTGTTCCCTGTTTAGGGTTACCCCACTCCCCTGCAGATGCGCTCAGTCATTCTCTACAAAGGAGCTATTGAAAAAATGAATTTACATTTTAGAGAATGTGGTAAAACTCTACAAAGAAACAAAACGACTAGTTTCTCCCTTTTATAAATATTCTAACAGCACAGACCACAAGAAAAAGCCGGCCTTTTCTTTCTCCTTCAGGCTCTGACGCTGGATGCCTGTTCAGTCTCGGACATCTACCATTCCAGATGAAGGTTTTCAAACATCAATAGTTCACCTCATATTATGGTTTATAAACTACCTACCCCTGAACATTGCTGCAAGCTGAAATCCCAAACGTCTGAAAATCTTTAGTGAATTACTCACTCCTGTCAGAAAACACAGACTCCTTATACACCCCAGGTTGGCACAGTTTGCAAATCTGATTTAGCCTTTTTGTAAAACTCTAAATGCATTCTCATACAACAAAGCTCATGTTGCTCATTTTCAAATTCAATTCAATTAAAATACTTTATTAATTCCAAAGTGGAAATTAATTGTTATTGTTGCTCATCATCATCCTGGTTTCGTTAGAGTTGTTATAGATGCTGATGGCTGTAGGCAGGAAGGATCTCCTGCAGCGGTTCGTCCCACAGTGGATCTGAAGAAACTGGCTGCAGAGGCCGATCTGTCCACCTGGACATGGTGGGTCTCCTTGGTAGCAGGATCGCCTGAATGTTGAGCAGAACTCTTCACCGAGCAGCGGTCACTCCTCCCAGCAACTTGTTGAAAGACACTATTTCACCCATCTCTGATGCCGTATCATCAAGTTTTTAGTTTATAATTTATTTGTAACAGAATTTAACACAGACTCTTGTCACTTCTAAATCAAAACTTACTGAATAATTCAAGCTTTTAATTTAATTTGATTAATTTAATTATTTATTGTTGCTTCAGCTTAAGCTCAGTCTGTCAAAGAGGGTGGGCCAGATTTAATGCCTTTAGAATACTTTCTTGTGGGACAGATAAAATGGCAACAAGGGCCAGATTTGGCCTAGGAGGCTCGAGTTGCCTGTTGGGTTAATCTGTGACCAGCAGGTGGTGGTGTTGTACCAGGTGACAATTTGAAAACAACCTGCCACATCAGCACATTGTACAGATGTTTGGATCAAAATACACATGGGGGAAAAGATGCACAAGGCTCGTTGGTCTAGGGGTATGATTCTCGCTTAGGGTGCGAGAGGTCCCGGGTTCAAATCCCGGACGAGCCCATTTCTCTCTCCATGAGGCTCTGATCCAGAAAATCTCCTTGCTTTACATGTTTTAGAGGTTTGAGGTCTCCAACTGACTCTCAGCACAGACTGTAAGGTTCAAGTTATGTTTATATGTCATATGCAGCTTAACACAACAGTGCAATAAAATGTTCAGGATGAGAAGAACCGATTTGACTTGCTAATAGCAAAGAACAAACAAGAAATACTAAAACATGCAATAAGGGTACAAAACAAAATAACAAAAAGTGCAACAGTAAAAACGATATTTCCAAGGTCCCAAAGAGAAACAGTAAACAACAACATGGTAAAATATAATGATGCATTTGTATGAATAAGTATAAGCTTAAATGCACATGATATATGTTGCACATAACTAACATAAACTACACAGGTTGTGTGACAGATTATTGCACAGGCATTGAGTAACACTGAGAATGAAGTATGATGGTAAGGTAGTGACATACATCATACAGCCACATCGTGCAGTAGCAATAAAAATATTAGCTGTTGCAGCTAATATTAGAGATAATTAGGTGTCACAGGTATAGCTTGGTGCAATGTTATTGTCAGTTGTTCAGTAATGAACACAAAGTGAATGCTGTTACTGGTAATCTGTTCTGATAGCTATATTGATGAAAAGTCCTGTATCTGTTGAGCCATGTATGCCTACAGCTATAATCAGTGATGACTTCATGAGATTCGTTATAAATAAAATTATTTCAGTTAGAGTGAAAATTCACACCATCCTTCCCACTATTGCCTCTGATTCCCTGTCAGATGAGGCAGCTTCAGAAATGTTACCAGAACCTGATTCATGTTTGGACTGTTGCTGTCCTGTTGAGATCTCTGAAAAGTCAAAAATAATAACTTCATCCAAACCAGCCACATGTCTGCTAGATCCCATCCCAACCAGACTGTTTGAAGAGGTACTTCCCCTAACTAATATCCCCATTATGGATCTACTTAATTTGTTTTGAAGGAATGGTTACATACCACAGCTTTTTCAGGTTGCTATATTACCTATAATTAAGAAACCTGATCTTAGTTTAGGAATTCTAGCCAATTATAGACCTATATCTAATCTAACTTTCATCTACAAAATTATTGAGAAAATCATTGCAAATCAGTTGTGTGACCATCTGAACAGAAATAATCTGTTTGAGGAGTTTCAGTCAGGGTTTAGTGCTCATCGTAGCACAGAAACAACACTGTAAAAGATACTAATGATATTCTCATGGCCTCTGAAAATGAACTTGTGTCGATACTGGTCCTGTTAGACCTCAGTGCTGCCTTTGATACAGTTGATCGCAATATTCTATTACAGAAGCTTTAATATGATATGGGGATCACAGGAATGGCTCCAAAATACTTTAGAGCATACAAAGTATTTATTTGATAGATTTCAGTTTGCAAATGTAAATACTGAAACTTCTTCATACACCAAAGTTAGTCATGGAGTTCCTCTGGGTTTAGTGATTGGCCGAATATTTTTTACTTTACATGTGCTTCCATTAAGCAAAGTTATTAAACAGCATGGGATACATTTTCATTGTTATGATGATGATACACAGTTATATTTGTCCATGAAACCCAGTGAATCCAATCAGTTACTTAGAACACAAGTGTGTCTTGTTCTGGATGACCCTTAATTTTTTTCTTTTAAACTCAGTCAAGAAAGAGGTTGTGGCTTTTGGCCCTGAACATCTTAGGAATAAACTTTGCCCACCCACCGCGAGGATCTTCCATAGACCAATAAGCGCCAGTTGAGTTCATCTGTGACCAGCACGTGGTGCTGTTGGACCAGATAATACTGAGAACCTCCTGCCACATCAGCACATCCTATCGATGTTTGCAACAAATTACACATGCGAAGTAACAGCTTCTGTGGCTCGTTGGTCTAGGGGTATGATTCTCGCTTTGGGTGCGAGAGGTCCCGGGTTCAAATCCCGGACGAGCCCCTTTCTTTATCCCCCAGGCTCTGAACCAGAATCTCTCCCCCTTGGTTTACCTGACTCTGTCAAGAACCTGTACCCTGTTTAGGGTTACCCCACTCCCCTGCAGATGCGCTCAGTCATACTCTACAAAGGAGCTATTGAAAAAATGAATTTATATTTTAGAGAATGTGGTAAAACTCTACAAAGAAACAAAACGACTAGTTTCTCCCTTTTATAAATATTCTAACAGCACAGACCACAAGAAAAAGCCGGCCTTTTCTTTCTCCTTCAGGCTCTGACGCTGGATGCCTGTTCAGTCTCGGACATCTACCATTCCAGATGAAGGTTTTCAAACATCAATAGTTCACCTCATATTATGGTTTATAAACTACCTACCCCTGAACATTGCTGCAAGCTGAAATCCCAAACGTCTGAAAATCTTTAGTGAATTACTCACTCCTGTCAGAAAACACAGACTCCTTATACACCCCAGGTTGGCACAGTTTGCAAATCTGATTTAGCCTTTTTGTAAAACTCTAAATGCATTCTCATACAACAAAGCTCATGTTGCTCATTTTCAAATTCAATTCAATTAAAATACTTTATTAATTCCAAAGTGGAAATTAATTGTCATTGTTGCTCATCATCATCCTGGTTTCGTTAGAGTTGTTATAGATGCTGATGGCTGTAGGCAGGAAGGATCTCCTGCAGCGGTTCGTCCCACAGTGGATCTGAAGAAACTGGCTGCAGAGGCCGATCTGTCCACCTGGACATGGTGGGTCTCCTTGGTAGCAGGATCGCCTGAATGTTGAGCAGAACTCTTCACCGAGCAGCGGTCACTCCTCCCAGCAACTTGTTGAAAGACACTATTTCACCCATCTCTGATGCCGTATCATCAAGTTTTTAGTTTATAATTTATTTGTAACAGAATTTAACACAGACTCTTGTCACTTCTAAATCAAAACTTACTGAATAATTCAAGCTTTTAATTTAATTTGATTAATTTAATTATTTATTGTTGCTTCAGCTTAAGCTCAGTCTGTCAAAGAGGGTGGGCCAGATTTAATGCCTTTAGAATACTTTCTTGTGGGACAGATAAAATGGCAACAAGGGCCAGATTTGGCCTAGGAGGCTCGAGTTGCCTGTTGGGTTAATCTGTGACCAGCAGGTGGTGGTGTTGTACCAGGTGACAATTTGAAAACAACCTGCCACATCAGCACATTGTACAGATGTTTGGATCAAAATACACATGGGGGAAAAGATGCACAAGGCTCGTTGGTCTAGGGGTATGATTCTCGCTTAGGGTGCGAGAGGTCCCGGGTTCAAATCCCGGACGAGCCCATTTCTCTCTCCATGAGGCTCTGATCCAGAAAATCTCCTTGCTTTA
>JBBPBX010103086.1:0-11940 GCA_038048925.1 Garcialebias charrua | reverse complement strand
GTGTGTGTGTGTGTGTATATATATATGTGTGTGTGTGTGTGTTTTCAGTAACAACTATTTATATTCTGAAGTGTGCAAAATATGCTTAGGCTGACATTACGCAAACTGTAAGATTGCTCCACCCACGCGGAAATGTAACCATAGGGTGAACTCACTTCTGAGAAACAAACAAAGCTGTAATGGTGGTAGTGAAGCTTGTGGCATTACCAGACCCATTTGATGAGGCCTTTTTGCTTTATCAGTCGACATTAAGGCATTTAAAAAGTGTGAACACATGTATTACCTAGTTTGAGCACAAATATTCCTGGAAATGTTTCCAGCTGCTTGGTTAGGCTCGCAATATCTGTGCTCAGTATGGACTGGAGGTTTCCCATTTAATCTGGGAGACTCCACCAATGGTCATGGATAATGACAGGTCAAAATGTGTGTGTGACATCATTAAGGATAGACTCTGTGCCTCTTGCTGTTTGCTCTGGTGATAGACCAACATGAATCCCTATGAACTACAATGTTTGCAGATGTGTTCTGTGGTGAGAACAGGAACACATGGAATAGAATTTAGAGAGGTGGAGGTATGCACTTGAAAGAAAAGGAACAATACTCAGCTGTTGCAAGACAGAGTTCAAGCATGTTAATGACAGGGAGGCAAGTGGAACAGTGAGACTACAAGGAGTTGAGGACACAAAGGTGCAGCACTTCTAGTACTTTGTGTCAACTGTCCAGGAGAATGGGGTGTATATTGAAGAGGTGAGTCTTGGAAAGATTGGAATGGAGACACATTTCAGGTGTGATTTGTGAAAAAAGGTGGACATAAATGTCAAAAGAAAAAAATACAAAATAATAATATGACCAGTGGGACTGACAAAAAGATAGGAGAAATAACTGGAAGTGGCACAGCTTAAGATATTTAGGTTCTTCTTAGGAGTGACAAGGATGGAGAAGATTAGTAACGGGATCAAAGGTACGGCATAGGTTGAATGACTGGGAGATAAAGTTAGAGAGGACAGACTGAGAAGATGTGGACATGTTCAGAGGAGAGACAGTGGGCATATTGGTAGAAAAATGTTTGAAATACAGTTGCCAGGAAGAAAAAACAAAGAGGAAGTCCATAGAGAAGATATATGAAGTTTGAGAGGAAATGAAGGTACTGGTAGTTGGATTGAGGACAGAGGATACAGAGGACAGAGTGAAATGGAGAGATAGCTTGCTATGGAGACCTATGAAAATGGAAAAACAAATAAGAAAAATTAGGCTTTGGCAAAAAAAAAAGCTGCTGAGACCACAGGTCTTCATTAAGACCTTACACGTTTTCCTCATCAAATCTCAAATCTACAGTACACAAGGTTTAAGGAGTTCTAGGGATGAGATTAGCCAGGGTTGACATGTGTCAAGTGGCTTGAACTCAGGTAATAACTGCTCACAGTTCTAGTCTTATTCCTCAGGTTGAGCCTGGCTGCCCAGAATCATTTTGTCATTATCCAGACCTCCAACAGAGAAGTAGACTGGGAGCTTTATCTTTTGACTCTGCATCTTTTCATTATGACAGACAATAGCAATCCCTTCATTATTGTGGATGAAGCCCTGACCCATGGATCCATCTCGTACCATTCTACCATCACTCCTGGACAAGACTTCCTGATAATTGGACTTACCCCTGACCCCGAGAGCGTATTTTTGTTGCACACACATTTTTAGTTAATTATTTTGCAGACACATATATTGTCAGGGACATTTTGGTCAAGTTCAAGGATGTTTGTCACCAACTAATGTTAATTGCCCATGAACCGTGTGTTTGAGTTAGTAGAGAGAGCAGAATGAGGAGCTGCTTTGATACTGCATGTGCAGCTTACTCCCAAGTCGCCTCCAAGTCTGGAGGAGGAGCTGATAAGCACATATTATAAAGAACAAGCAGGGCACAATATCCGGGGCAGATCTTTGTGACCGGGGCTTAAATGTAACATCTGTATAAGCATGTGTGAACTATCCCCTTGCAAGTAAATGGGTTTTAAAAACATTTTTCTGTTTTTGTGTGCAACTCTCTTTATGTAATTGGATAATGAAAGGATAATTTGTATCCAACATTTATTCACAACGATTTACAAGTTGAGAACTTTCAAACTTCATTCCAATACAAGACCCTGACATGTGCATTGAGTGTCAAATGAATTTGAATGATTGGTAGACAGAGGGCAATAGATGCAAGTACTATGGATCCAAGGTTAAGCGTTTTCTACAGAGCTGACATTAGGAGTTTATTCCTTACATTGTTCAGTGCTTCTCTGCCACTGTGGACCAAAGATTAAACACTAAAATCAGCTTGGACTGAAAATGTCTAGTGTATACAGATGGCAATGACAGACAGTGCAAGTTAAAAATTATAAATATGTAAAGCTATTAAACCTGAAGGTTGTTGCACAAACTATTGAAACATGAAGTGGACTCAGTATTTTTTTTAATTCAAAACGTTTTTTTTTATTTTTTATTTTAGCTTGCCTTTTTTGATAAATCTCGACAACTTAATTAAATTTAACTGACTTCAAACTTAGAATCATATGTTTAAGTTCTAATACATAAAAAATACATTAGTATTTTCACAATGAGTGTACAGTAGTTTATTAAGATGGTGTTATTCTGTGTCATTAATCTGTTTTTGCTTGGGTTGAAGGGAAAATGTTTCAATGAGCAAAGTATCATTTATATTAAATATTTCTTGACCATTGGGTTATTTACTCGTTGAAGCCAAATGAAAGCTCTCATAGCCAAATGAGCAATGGTCTTACAGAGCAAGGTAGGAGAAGATTACATAAATTTAGCTATCCAACTGTCAAATAAAATGCTATCACTTTTCCCCAGTCAGCCTTCATAGCCTTGAAACCTTTCTTTCTCTTTCTCCTCTTGTTTCCCCAGTCAATACCGTTAAAACAGCCAAAGTGGAAGAATGAACAACTGCCAGAGAGCTAAAACTTCCCCTGGGACACATGATGTCAACCAGAAACAACCAAGAGTAAGTTTTGGCACACCTGCCTGGCCAGCTTTTCTGCTCTTGTGAATCTCAATGAAACTGATCTGCAATTATGATCAACTATTAAAAAAGAAAAAAGAAGAAAAAGAAAATTCAACTGGGTCATTTTGCCTAACAAAATGTAGTCTAATTCTAAAGGAGGTGCATAAAGCATCTCAATGGAAACACTGAGATTTTCAATCTAAGATGACTTTATTCTTCCAGTTTTCTGAGTATTGCTGCTGCTTGATTGCTAAATGCATGCTAACTGCTGTTGGTTCAGTGTTGCTGTTATTTGAATGTGGAAAAACACTCATGCTGAATATTGCTGCAGCTTGTTGAATATTGTTTTGTTGTTAAATCTGCTGTTTGTCTGATATTTCTGCTAATAGTTAAATGCTAAATGCTATGTTGCCGATGCTGATGTTTGTCGGCAGCATCACATTATGCTAATTGTTGAATGATATGTTTAAAATGTTTGTTGAATATTACTCATAGCTGAATGCTAAAGTCTATATTACTAATGCTAATGTTGCTGTTGATTGAATGTTGCTGACTTTAGCTGATTGCACCAGCTTGCTGAATATTAAATGCTATGTTGCTGATTGCTGCTGTTTGTTGACATCATATCAATGCTAACTGTTGCTAAATGCTAGGTTGAGTATTACTCATAGCTGAATGCTAGTATAGGTATTGTTAATGTTGCTGTTGATTGAATGCTGCTGTCTTTAGCTGATTGCTCCAGCTTGCTGAGTATTAAATGTTTGTTGTTAATGCTACTGTTTGCTGGATACTTTTGCTGATAGTTAAATGCTAAATGCTATGTTGCTAAAGCTGCTTGGTTTATTGGCATCTCATCAATGCTAATTGTTGAATGCTAAATGCTATGTTGAAAATGTACTTTGTTGAATATTACTTGTAAATGCTAAACTCTATATTGCTAATGCTGCTGTTGGTTGAATGCTGCTGTCTTCAACCGATTGCTATGTTGCTAATGCTACAGTTGGTGATGTTGATAGCTAAAAAAATTAAAAATGCTATTGTTTGTTGAATTTTGCTGCACCTTGTTAAAATATATATTACTGTTGCTGTTTGTTACCATAGTATGCATATACACTGGATTAATCACACAATTACATTTGTTTAACTACATGTGCTGTATAGCTGCATGACCATATAAAACTAGTTAAAATAATAAAAACATATTTGCTTAGATTTTCTAATGACCTTACATAAGGTTTAAAATCTCAAATAAATCAAAGTGGACCACTTCAGTTCTTGTTAAGGTGTTCTAGGTTGCAGGAGAGTAAGAAAAGGCCTTCATCATGAGTTCAGTATGCACTAAGGGAACATTGTGCACGCTGTAACGGCACTGATGACATGACATGTGGGGGGTGATATAAGAAAGCAGAAGATGAAGAAGTGATTTATTGATGAAGATGTACCAGTGTGAGAGCCTACGTGTAACCAACTGAACAATGAGTACAGAGTATGGTAGTTACAACCAGTATGACCCTTACAGCTCCATGATAAACAGCATCCAACATATGCAAAGAGCTGGCAGGAGCATTCACGTAAATAATTTCACTTTTAGAAGGCCTTCACTATAAAGATTATGCAAAAATCCTTGAAATGTGAACTGGAAGGCTCAAACTGACTTTTCTGGAGGTGTCCATACTTTTCCATGCCACAATTTACTTCTTTACTAAATGTATTTATTTTTTAAATTTTAACTTTTTGCTTACAACAGTTCTGTTATTTAATCTATTCCTAAATTCCAGTAATATCAAGAGCAAGCTAAAGAAAGAAAGGGATTTTTTTTAAACTGTTGCCTAAATAATCTCTCTTTCAAAGGAAATCTGTAGGAAGAAACATACATTAAAAAAAAAACTTAGGGAAATGTACTTTTGCGGGGGGAAAAACTGGGAAACAATTAAATGATGTTTGTTACTCCATAAACTGAGAAAAAACATGATGAAAGTCTCTGTGAAATATTTTGTTGCTGACATTCAGATTATTAAATTCCCTTGTTACAGATTAGAGTTGTTTTTTAGACTGACACACCAAAAAGTATATTTCTAGATCAGAAGGGAGATTAATTGGTTTGAGCCGTCTTTAAAAAAAAACAATTAAGTTGAGCATCTGATATTAATTGGCACAATAGTGACATTAAAATGGATCTTTTAGCCTGTCAATCATTGTTTTGCCAACATCCTTGGGAATAATTCATGATCCAATTGTATTTTCTGACATTATATCACCTTTATTCTTTAATATGCAAAGCTGCACAAGATGAAAGCTTGATCACATACAATTTTGGGCCTCCTGAACTCTGTCAGACAACTTGATTAACTTGATTAATAAGGCTTCTGTTTTGCTGTTGATAAACAACTCACAGCCAGGGTGTGCAGCTATAAAGCAAAAAACATGGACAGAGTGGACGGCTCTGTTAAAGTAAATGGAAAGTGCTAAGCTTTAATGTCTCCAAGGTTAAAGGGAGAGTTGTTGGTGTCCTTGTTGTCAAACAGGGCAATAAAAGCACTGTACAGATCAATTTACCGGTAATGAAAAAATGTGGCACTCATACAGCCTGCTTTATGATACAATCATCTTTTTGCTTGATTAGTTTCGTTTAAATTTTTTAAATCAAATATTGCAGTGCCATGCCAAGAAATGTATAGCTTTTTACAGTTTGCTTGGTTTGCAGTTTTGCTAATTCATAATTGTATCACATTCTATGTACAGTAATGCTAAATCATATCAGCTTTAGGAGGTCTGAGTTTCAGGATGTGCCATTTTGTTTTCGTTTTTTACTTTGAATATGAGATCCTTTATCCTTTAAATCCTTTATTTGAATTCATATTTCAAAAATAATTCAAGATTTTATGCTTACTGAATTAAAAATGAATCTATTCTTGTTGCATGATTTTATAACATAATCTTAGTGCCATACTTACTCTTGGGCTGCTAATTGAGATCACACATTAAGCTGTAACTATAATTGACGTCCACGTATGCCATGGTTAATTCTGTGCATGAGAAACAAATGCATTATAAAAAATTCCAACAAGGAAATCTTTAGTATAAATTATAGTGAAAACTAAGATTAAAACATGACTCTTTGCAAGTATGAAGGAATGAAAAAAACATCCAACATTTGATATGCAATTCAGATAAATTGAAAACTGAATGTAGGTGTTAAAGCTCCACTGACATGTTCTTTTCACTTTTCAAAAAATGGCACAACATATATAAATATTAAGATAGACCTCTGACCGTTTTTGCTAAAATAATGTTAAATGAATGACAATTTCTCTCAAAATAGTTTAAAATTAGCGCCGTTTTTTTAGACCGTAAATCCGGATCTTCCGGTCACGTGAGCATTCCTGTTTCTGACGTCACGTCCGTAAATTTCGCCAGCGCACCTAAAAACACTCTATTTTCATCTAAAAACTACTTTTGAGTGCATAAAAATGATCGGAAACGTGTGTTTATATGCTTAACTTGCTAACTGTAGTGAAAAAACACATGAAAACTCAGTATTTTTTTCGTTTTTTCCAAAAATTCGCAACCCGGAAGTCCGTTCGTAAATTTCGCCAGCGCACCTAAAAACACTCTATTTTCATCTAAAAACTACTTTTGAGTGCATAAAAATGATCGGAAACGTGTGTTTATATGCTTAACTTGCTAACTGTAGTGAAAAAACACATGAAAACTCAGTATTTTTGTCGTTTGAGCAGAGTTCAGTATCGGACGTGACGTCAGAAACGGGAATGCTGACACGTGACCGGAAGATCCGGATTTACGGTCTAAAAAAACGGCGCTAATTTTAAACTATTTTGAGAGAAATTTTCATTCATTTAACATTATTTTAGCAAAAACGGTCAGAGGTCTATCTTAATATTTATATATGTTGTGCCATTTTTTGAAAAGTCAAAAGATCATGTCAGGGGAGCTTTAAAAAGTATGTATAAGAAAAACATATATCTTTTGTAAGTGAAGTATTGGTTGTTTGCATGAAACCAAGATGGTGTAGATGCTTGTCTGTTAATGTATGCCAGCATTGATTACAGACCTCAGTGCATTAATCCTTGATGTTGGTTCAAGTTGCCCCAAAGGTCACTAAGACCCACCTGTTTCAGCGGTAAATATTAGATTAGGGTTGGTAATGACTCTCACAGGTGTTTTTCTTTTGGCAGACGTGTAAAACTGAGCAGACTGTGTTAATTCTGAGTGTTCACATTCATTTTAAAAGCCATTTATCATTTTGACTCGCAGTTTGTTTAGGAGGGAATAATCTACAGATGTCAGATGACAAGGATCGTGCAGTAGACTTAGGATTTCTTATTGCAAACAATGTTTGCTTGTGTGACAAAAATAATAAATGACCAAAGAAGTGTGAACTTATCAACAAAGAAAAAGTAATGACTTCAACAAAATGTACACAAACCCACGTTTGTGCATAAAAATATGTATACATATATATACTTAGACAAACATAGCTAATAAGGAAAGGAAAACAGAGGGGGGAAAATGGGGAAACATTTCTTTTCAGTTGGTTGATGAACAAAAATTGTCTAGCAATTTTACTATTTTAAATTGCTAACGTTTTGTGGCAATAACGAAATGCAACTTGTGGATATTTGCCATTACGTGAGCAGGTTGCATCTTAGTTTGGTGGTTTTGGTGCTTAGCATGTTAATCAAAAGTTCACCTACTTCAGTTTTTTTATGTTGGAAGTCTGTCTGCTTTAGTATTTGCAATAATTTTCTTATTCATATTGATAACTCGTATATTTAGTTCACACTTTTAATGAATAATAATAATAATAATAATAATAATTGTCTAATCTTGTCATCTGCGTATGTTTCCCATACACAGACGAAATTCGTCTCTGCATTTAACCCAACCACCTACCAGGTGGTGCAGTGAGCAGCCATAGAAGGCGCTCGGGGAGCTGGAGAAATAGGTGTGCACTCATAGACACCCCAAGATGTGTAGTGGCCGGGACGCGAACCCGCGTCCTTCGGGTCCCAAGTCAAACGCCCTAACCACTACACCATCTTGGCTCCATGAATGAACAACCAAGCTCTGCATTTAAGATTTAATTTTACACTTACCCATTTGTCAGACACTGCTAAAGTGACTTGAATCTGATGAATACCTGCCGTTTATTACTGTAAATGCTGAAATGTGTATTTAGAGCTAAAAGTGTAAAGATAGAACAGGTGAAGTGCATAGTAAAGTCTGCAAGGTTCTGCTTTGGTAGGGAAAAAAAGCTCTGAAATAAAATTTCTGCAGAGAGTGGTGAAGGCTGCACAGAAGTCTGTTGGAGTCAGCCTTCCCACCATCAGACATCTACACCTCCAGATGCAGCAAGAGAGCCACCTGCATCATGAAGGACCCCACTCACCCAGCACACACACTTTTTGCCCCGCTCCCCTCAGGCTGGAGGTTGCAGAGCATTAAGTGTAGAACCACTAGACTGAGGAACAGCTTCTACCCTGAAGCTGTTAGACTCATAAATCCCTAACCAGGATTGTACTGCAACTTTAATTGGTGATATGTCACTTTGTGCTGCTGAGTATCCATGCTGATGATTTTTGCCTATAAGCTGCTATTCATACCCATTTGTTCACAACATACTCATGTTCAGGCTGCTGTTTAATATACGATATTATTTTAAATTATTATTGTTTAACTCATATCTTAGACCCTCGTATACTGTTTCTTTTTATACTTTATATTTTAGCTATTTTTGGATATAGCAATTTTGTTCCAACTCATGTACCACATGTGGTATGAATGACAATAAAGAACCTTGAGCATTGGTATAAGGTCCTGATGACCCCATGCAATGAGTTACACATCCTATATCAGAATATGACTGAATTGCTGTAAACCACTCAAACAACCTTGAACAACAACAACAACAACAACACATTAGCATACTGCTAATAGTAATATACCACATTTGTGCAGGCTCATTTCCACAACCTTGTCACACTCATGATTGTAGACTCTGTATGAGGTCAGTGTTGCCAGTCCTGCTTGAAAATTTCTCACAACCAACCCACAGTCATACAGCCATCATACCATAAATAAAGAGCCACTGTGTCATCCTGGACCCTGATACACTGCCACCACAATGATTAACCACCATGACCTTGCTAAAACAATCTTCCTGTACGAAACCCTTGTGGATCTATCATTCTCCGTGAGAGATCTGACTATTCCTAAATTATTTCTCACCGTTTTTTTCTTTATAAAATAAAATAAATGTCACATTTTTGTCATGTGTGTATGTTTCCCATACAAGACGAAATCCGTCTCTGCATTTAACCCAACCACCACCAGGTGGTGCAGTGGGCAGCCATAGAAAGCGCCCGGGGAGCTGGGGAAATAGGTGTGCACTCATAGACACCCCAAGGTGTGTAGTGGCCGGGGTTCGAACCTGGGTCCTTCGGGTCCCAAGTCGGAAGCCCTGCCTCTACACCGTCTTGGCCCCATTAAGTTATCATTTCGTAAAAAATAGAACTATAATTAAAATGCCTTGTATTAATTACCTTTTATAATTTGGTGGCCATTGATTTGGTTATAAAATGGTCTTGTTTTGATTGAGCATAATTGTTTGAATCCACTCCAAATTATTATTGGATTAGACAGTGTTCCCTCACATTCATCCTGAGATGCTCATCATTGGGGTGACGTTATGTAAAAAAATTGTACATGCTGCTTTTAATTGTTCTTTATAAAAGGCACAGTTAGTGTGTGTGCATGGGTAAATAAATAGGGTTAAAAGGTGCCCACCAAGCACTTTAAATTATAATTACTAATGTATTTATGCACATAAATGCATTCATAATATATCCCTGTATTTTTGAGTGGCATTCAAGTATACCTAATTAAAACTGCCTAGACTGCAAATCTGTCAACATCACCACCAGTCTAGTCTACAGAAGATGTGCATTAGCGGAAAAATAAAGTTGCAAAAATATTTTTCCTTGATTATGTTTTAGGATTAAATCAATAAAAAAGGGGAAAAAAAATCATACCTGAATACAGAGCTACATGACTAGATACCTCTGAAAAGTTTGCTAATAATTATGACTGTCTGATCCTTGTCAGCCAGAAGAAAATTGGCTGTGTAAGTGTGTTAAATATATACTGGCACCTTACTTCTAAGGAAATACTTGATTCATCCACATACATGCTTGATGTTTAACTTGATCATTTTCCTGCCCACTCTTTCGCACTAAATAATTGAAACCGTGGTTGTATAAGGGATTTACTAGCAGTTACGTATACCTAATGTCTTTCTCTTATTTTGGCTTTTACTTGGTAAATTTGGCACCTGATCAGAAACCTCTAATTCTAACTGATAAAAAAAAGTGAAAGTCATTAATAAATGTTTTTAAAGTTTGCAGGTAGTTAAGTTTTGACTATGTGCACCCTGTAATTGCTTTAAAATAGAAACATATGAACCAATGTTCACTTCATGTGTGCATAAACAGGCCTGAATGAGCATAGCCTTTAAATCCAGGCTTGCTTGAGTGTCGTTCTAAAGATGTGATGGGATCTCAGGAGGTTTTATTCAACTCTAAGCCTGTCCTCTTCTGTCTGTTTTGTTTCCATTCTCTGTATCCGTGATCAAAACGGGTTGTTACTAAGCTCATATTCGTGATTGTAGTTAATGAGGAATAACAATAACCCTCTCCCTGCTTGCCCACTCAGAACAGATTCACTGAATGAAATTCTGGCATAAAGTGGCCTCATCTGGGGAAATGACTTGCTCTTGTTTTGACAAAGTATTGTCTACTTGTGTTTGTTTGTGTGCATCTTGGTGCATAAATCTTTTTCACTGCTGGCCATAAACAAACTGTTGTGTTAGCTGTAAATAAAGTCTGTATGTGGATAGATACTGGATGTTTGGACACATCTTTGACCAGATTTGTAGAAACATTAAAGAAACTGTTATTTTTCAAAGCAAGAAAAGATCCAGATTAATGTCACCTGTTTTGTTTATTTTAATTAAAATAAGAAAGAGCTTTGCCTTGTTAATGAGACTCACTTCTGCACCTGCATTTGTGTCCTTCCATCACAGTTCATATCAAGTTTCATTAGTACCTTAAATAGATCAGACCTTTTACTGTACAAGTCTATATGTAAAAATGCTGTTAAGCCATTGCTTTTTAAAATACCTTAATAGTTGTGTTATATTTTCTGTAGCTCTAATCCAACACTGGATTAAGATATTTTCTACAGTAAAAACATTTAAAGCAGCAATATTTTAGGTTAAAAACTAATGAAATACATTTACAAATACAATGTCCAGATCTCCTAAAGTTGGGTTCTGTGGCAGTATTATAAAAAATGATATTGTTGATGGTTCTTTGAATGGCTTGAATTTTGAAGAAAAAAAAGCTTGTTTGCTAGCACCTAGGGCTTAATTTAAAGTAAATGGCTGCCAAAAAATGTTTGTTAAACACTTTCAAAGCAGTTCATGCCAATACTGTATTGTTAACCTTTATTTCTGTTAATGATTGTATTAACATAATAGTATTTTTAAAAACAAATGGCAGCTGTGAAATTTCTTGAAAGATTATATTTCTACTTGAATAACTGTGCAACAATAATTTAATAAAAAGAGCAAAAAATACAATAAACATCCTTTTACCATTAATATACTGATGAATGAATTTTGAATGTATAAATTATACAGAATGACCTCTTATAGGTCAGGCATATTGCTTGATACACGACAACGTTAGTTGACACTGGCCACAGTACAGTAGTTTTAGTTTGTTGTTGTAGATGATAGCTGGTTAAAGAAAATCAATATTAGTTTAGTTTTCTGCTTTCTTTTTACTTCATATCCTTCTTTTCTACTTTATTTCTCAAATCATTTGAAGTACAAAAGTAAAGTAAATAATTACTGG
>JBBPBX010103084.1:0-11940 GCA_038048925.1 Garcialebias charrua | reverse complement strand
TGAAAGATCTGGACTGCAGGCTGGACATTTCAGTACCGGATCCTTCTCCTACGTAATGTAACGTTTTGGGTTGTAATTATGGATGGAGAGGAGGTAATTAGTAACCACACTGGTACTGAGAATTCCACAGTGTTGTCCTTTTAATCGGCAAACTCTTCAACAACCTTACAAGCCCGGTTGAACGGCCATTATATAAACAAACAAAGTAAAATAGCATCCAAACAACCCGTAACGTTATTACAATTAGAGAGCTAGCATGTTCCTTCTAGTCCATGTGTGTGTCGTCAACACGTTTTTCCAACGCTCTCTACAGGGAGACGGTGGGCGCATGCGTGTGACATCATCAGCGATACTAGTGTGTCTTAAAGAGACACTGTACAATTATGGTTGTCATCTATGTTCTATTATGAATAAAATATTGACATTTGCCATCTCCACATCATTGCATTCAGTTTTTATTCACAATTTGTTTAGTGTCCCAACTTTTTTGGAATCCGGTTTATAGTTGAGTTTGCCAATTGGTTCGAGCGGAACAGCTTGGTACAACCATGTCACTCAGCACCGCATTCTTGCATATAACCATCTCACTGAGACATAAAACCCCACCCAGTGGCGTGTTGGGAGTTGGAACAGCAAGCGTTTTCATGGTGAGTATTGATTGGTAGCATTACTCTGCTTTGCAAATGTGTGATTTATTTTGAATATGGACACAGTTGGAATAGTTCTCCTCTGTTCTGACTACAGTCAATGGCATGCTGCAGGACAGACAACGGTCAGACTGACTGCAGTGCTTTCAAGATGAGGGGGCACAGGACAGACACCCAGGACAGGCTGCAGCTGACCTTCAGAGCGTTGTCGCCATAAAAGTAAAAAAACGTAGAAAGAGTTGCTAGACTTATCACTCATTTGTGTTTTGATAAAAACTCACTACTGGAGTCTTAAAAATGTATGAATATGGCAACAAAGTGGATAATTTGACAACAGTGCTTTATTTGTCATGATCACAGCTTGGATCACGCTTGGGACGTGTCTCTTGGCTCCACTCATTTTGTTCAAATTTGCCATGGGTCAGGTCTTTCACAGGGGGTTAGTTATACATTTATAAAATAAAACTGTGCACTGTTACAAAGGTTCGCAGACAAGGCCAAAGACAAACATTATTTTTTGAGAAGATGAGTTTAGTGAAAAAGACGATCACAGGAATAAGGAAAACAGAACTTACTCTTTCTCTTCTTATTCAGACTTAAAGGTTTAGAAATAGCATGGCCAGCAGGTGGATGAAGTGATCGCAGATATGGTTGGTCTGTGGGGGAAACAGATGGTGGAGTGGAAGTAGAGGTTGTTGGAGAGGCGCTTCTGTGGCTTTTCCTATTTTGTAAAGACTTGGAACATGGAAGAACTGGAGAACAAACAGGAAGCAAATCGAGCACAATCACTCTCTCTTCCAGGATCTCTGGCAGGATCACTGGACCAGGCTGCTCCTCACTTACGGTCTCTTGTCTGCTAGTCTGTTGGGTTCATTGGGTCCTCAGTCTGTTCTTTGGGTGGAACAAACTGCTGGTCTGTGGGGGTGTCCGGTTGAACTGGTACAGAGGTGTCTATAAAACATGCAGTTTTACAGAAAATACACTTATAAATTTGTATAGACACATATCTCTCTTGCTCTCTGTGGACTTGATAAAGCACTATACAAGTACACACAAATGCACAAATACATCACCGTTAGCAAGGAGAAATTCGTAGACTCTCTGCGTCTTCTCCAGGACTTGTACGGTACAAGCAGTGGGTTCGAAATGGGCAATGACATCTGCTACCCATTTGTTTGAAGCCTTTACTTTTTTCCCATTAATAAAACAGGCTTATAGCCTAAAGCATCAACTTTTCGCACCTGAAATTGATAAGAGAATAACACAAATTACTTTACTAACATGCTATTAGATTAGTTTTTTTATCTTTAGAAAGATATTGGTAATATGTTTTACGTTGCCAAAATCAAAAATGCTATTCGGTGTTAACATGTCAACATTTTCATACATACCACTAAAAATGGGTCAAGTCAAAGCAGAAAGGTAAATGTAACAACAAACAAGACGTTCTTTGCAGAGAATAGATTACATTATGCTCATTTACAAAAAGCATTAAATCAAAGAAAGAGGTTTTCAGTCTTAATAATTTCTACTCACTGCGATATGCGCATAATCAATTATTCGGCAAGTGTTTCTGCTTTTCAAAACAGCTTGCCCCCACTGCTCATCAAATCTTTGAACTTTTTCATTTAAGTACTTTTTTTGTGTAAAGACTTTGAAAGCAGGAAACAGGATTTTCTGTTTGCCTGATTGGGGGCTTGGCAATGTGTGCAGGGTCTGAACTTGGGGCGTGACATAGCTAAACAAAAAGCAGTTATGGCAATGTGGAAAAAAGGATACAAAGACAGCTGATGGACAAAAGTAACAAATAGAACTATTCACAAATGACAAAACAGAAGCCAAGACACAGAGAGAAGAACAAGACAAATTACGGACACAAGGATGACAGATAAATATGACAGATAGATGACAGATAGATATGACGGACGACATGGCTCTTAAAAGTGCCTTTGTGGTGTGACTTGTAGAGAAGTGTACATAAATTGTTGCAAAGCTCTGGTCAATGAAGAAGAACCTGTTGAGAGAAAAAAAAAGAAGTGTTCAGATTTCGGAAGCTCTTCATGTGTCTTGCCACAGTAATAAAACAACAGACAGTTACTGGTAATCCTAACCCTAAAATGATAGGTCTAGAGGACTTTGGTTGTGCTGTACACCCTCGTTGCTGTGTCCTTGTACATACAATAAAATCACAGTGATACAAGTACAGTACATCCAGTCATTCATCTGGAAAATTGTCAAAGCTTTTATTTAACTGCAAGTCAATGAACTAACTATAATCAGTGTGTCCAGACTGGGTGGACTATACTGTATAGAATAAATAATAACATTTCTAATAAAAAATCACTGTGAAAAAAAAAATCACTGTAATATTGCTGATTACTTCATGTTGCTGTGTTCATTCGTCCACATCTGCTCACATGGACTCATGTTCGTGCTGCTGTTGTTTTGGCACATTGTTTTTGTATGCTGGTGAAGATCCTCAGTCATCCAGGACATGATACATCAAAAAAAGGCGTTCAATACAGAAACAGCTGGACTTTATTTGTAACAGAAGACGTTTCGCCCTTCAGCACTTTGGATGAAGAGCGAAACGTCTTCTGTTACAAATGGTAAATGGAGCTTATTTATATAGTGCTTTCCAGCCACCTATGAGGGGCCCCAAAGTGCTTCACAGTACCAGCCATCCAACAATTCATACACCCATTCATACACCGGTAGCGGTAGTCTGCCATGCAAGGCGCCATCCAGTCCTACCGGGAGCAACTCGGGGTTAAGTGTCTTGCCCAGGGACACAACGACACATGGTGTGGGGAACTGGGATTCGAACCTCCAACCTTCCGATCGGGGGACGACTGCCATTACCACTACGCCACGGCCGCTCCCTTTACAAATACTGTACAAATAAACAAATAAAGTCCAGTTGTTTATGTATTGAACGCTTTTTTGTTTGTTTTTTTGTTTTTGTTCTATTAGTGATTAGTGTATTCTTAGTTTTGTGTATTAGTAGTAATAGTTTAGTGAATGTAGTATACTGTTAGTTCATGTCTTGGATCTTACTACTGTTTTTCTTTACAGTTTGTATTTTGTTGGATGTACTGGGGCCCTGTGCACATTTCATTCCACATCATGTACCACATGTGATGTGAATGACAATATAAATCCTTGAATCCTATATCATTATGAGCCCAGCCTTGGAACACTGATGCTTAGAAACCCTCAGATTATACAAAGTGGCAACAAAAAGCTTGAGTATTAACATTTCTGTGACTCTACCATGGCTAAAATAAAAAAAAAAGGCGTTCAATACAGAAACAACTGGACTTGTAAATAAATAAATAAAGTCCAGTTATGTATTGAACGCCTTTTTTGATTTTATCATGTCCTGGACGACTGAGAATCTTCACCAGCATCTACCATGGCTAGCTAAATGATTAGCTAAGCACTAGCAGTGAAGGATTAGCAACTTTACTGCACATTTTTGGCAGATAAAAACGTATTTATGTCTTCAGACATGCGCTGTGGCACAGTTGCTGCCACAATTAAACCCTAAAACTGCCATCAGCAACTTTGTAAGCTAACAAGTTCGTTTTTTTGTTGTTGTTTTGATTGTAATAGTACAGAAACATTTTGGAGTTATTCAACTTACCGCATGTGGAAAAATGTAGGTCGCATTTACGATGACATCACATCAGCTAATTCCTTGTTTTTTCTTTTTTTTACGGCTGGGACCCGTCTTCCGGTCATTTTATTTATTTATTTTATTTTATTTTCAGAGGTGATACTGCCACCTACTGTACACAAGTACGCTTAGACAGCTCAATAACATTCACTAAGAACTCTTTGCGTGAAGTACTGACGAGTAGGGGTTCCCACTTCAAAAAGAGAGTGACGTAGAGGGCTGCAGGGGGCGGTCTGACCAAACGTAAGATGCAGGAGGAGTCAGGAATGAGGACGTGTTGATTTGGCACAGATGTGCAGTCCAGCTCCTAAATTCCAGATGTTTTCACAAACTGCAGCAGTCCGATTGTCTCAGCTTTGTGTCCTTTTGTCTCTCAACTTCGGTTTCTTCTCTGTTGTCAACTCCATTCAAGATGGCCACCACAGCTAATCATTTTCAGTAAATAATTAAATAGTTATACCTGAATGAGTTTTACAGATGTGGAGCTCATCTGGTAGTAGTTGAGAGTCATCCCCAACACATACCCTGGCGTCTTCCTTTGAAACTCTGCCGGGCGACATGCATTCCTTCAAAAAAAATGTTAATTGATATGCTGAGTCAGCTGTTCTGTGTGTGAGGACGCCATGTTGTCTCTATAGCAGGACTGTGAGACAGGCGTCTCAGGGTTCCTCACACAGATGATGAACGTCTCAGAGAAGGACGTCCATGTTGGAAACAACACAGAGACGGCGAGGAGCTTCCCAAGTTCTGATTGGACGAAATGTCCACAGAGAGACACTGATGGACTCTCATGACTTCACCTCCTGCTGCTGTGTTTTCCTGTTTCATCACAAACATGTTGCACACAGACAGACATCAACACGCAGCTTCCTGTCCTTCACCGTCTCCTCCTCCTCTTCCTCCTCCTGCACACAAACACAACACAAAGCCTCCCTCGCAGAACCCCCCCTCACTTGTTTGGCCTCCCCCAGGAGCCGCAGGCATTGCCGGAGCCCGGCACCGTCCCCCGGCACTGCGGTTCACCAGGTGTTGTCTGCAACAGGCAATTAGTAGAATAGGTGTAGCTGTCAATCAGCCGGCTGGAAGATTAGCTGCTTGGCCGTAATTAGCGGGTTAGAGGCTCCTCGGCCCAGAGGATAAAGGCTTTGCCAATAATGGGCCCTGGGGTATTAATTACTGAAGGTCGAAGCTGCCGAAAAGGCCAGGATCTTAGCAGCGGCGCACGTAAGATGATTGTTTAAATTTCAAAAATAATACTGGTCTGACAGTTGTTGGGGTCCCGCGGGGCGGCGGGTACAAGGTAGCCGAGGTAATTAGTTTGAAGAGGGAAAGGGCATGGTTACAGGCGTGTTTGTGAAGAGCGATGGTGGGATGAGGAGGAGAAGGAGAGGGGGAAATATAAATGTGAGGAATGAGGGAGGGGGGCAAAGAAATACCGAGAAATATAAAAACCTGCCAGGAGGGGAGGGCAGAGAAATGTAAAGAGTAAAAGCAACAAGGAGGAGAAAATCTGAGTGATTTAAAACGGAAAGAAGGAAAATGAGAGAACGAGGGGAGGAGGAAGGAGGGATTAATGAAGAGAGATCAGAGGAGGAGGTTAAGAGCGAAACCACATTGATGTGAAAACAGTGAGAACGCCGAGAGCTGAATGACTGCTGAAATTTGCTGAACAAGCTGAAACTGTTGTAAAAAGCTGAAAGAAGCAGAAGGCTAAAAATGAGCTAAAAGCTAATTGGAGAAAAGCACTGGCTGAAATTCAAAAGAAGCAAAATACTGGCAAATAGCCTAAAGTAGCAAAATGCAAGCTAACAGCTAACAGCACCAATATAGCTTTAAGTTTTTATTTTTATTTTGACCAGTTTATGATTGCATCGTGAATCACATGACATACTAATGACATCACAGGTCACGTGACAATCAAGTGATAGCACAGGTCATGGAAAATTCTGACTTACAAAAAGATCAGATGCACATTTCTTTGAGATTTATTTCAAAGCTTTGGAGAACAGCCAACAATCACAGAAGATCAATGCACTTATCAATGCCCTCATCCATAAAACGCTGATCTGTTCTAACATCATAGACCGGAAAAGTTAGTTTAATAGAATAACCTCCAGCCCTCACATCCATCCCCTCCATGTTTGACATGTCAGCAGAAGCTCCACCCAGACAAGGAAGGAGTGGGTCTGAGTCAAGGACTCTGCTTAAAGACGTCACCACATCATATCATGGAATTAAGATTATGGAATAATCTGAAGAGTGATGTTAAAAATGCCATGCATATGTTTAAGAGAATGATCAAAGTTGATTTGTTTAAAAAAAAATGAAATAGCTTAATGTGTATTTGTATGAGTTGTTGCTCAAGAGGAGGCATTTATTTTGTTTTTGTTATTTGAAGATTATTATTGTTTGAATTAATTTTTTGGAGAAAAAGGAGAACATATAAGACTTTTTTAATCTTTCTGCTGCCTTTCATTATATTTGTGATTGTATTTCTTATTGTATATATAATTATTTTGTTTAGTTTAAAAAAATGAATAAACTTTTTAATAATAAAAATAAAAATAATAGAAATCAAACCTTGAGAATAGTTAAACTATTTATTTCTGTTCCTCACTGACCAATCACAGTAAGAGTGATAGAACAGTTAATCATTTACAATCACAATTAGGAAAAAGAACAGGTTATAAAGTCTAAAATCTATATTTATTAAGATTGATGATGCATGATGAATGCAAGAAATACACATTTCCTCGATAGTCACATGACACAGTCTACAGTGACATCCCATAATAAATAAGTACATGATGTATTACGTTGGGTGTTTTGCGTGTTTGAGGCTAAATGAGAAGGTAGAACCTGATAAAGACCAGGTCAGTTTTATTTGATTCTGATACATAAAACTAAAAGTAGGTGGAGTTTTTGTTACAGGACTTATCTTGAGTTATAATCATGGGTTTTATTTATTATTAAACTCAAATATCTAAACTTCTGTAAGAATCTTCTCCGAGCTATCATAACGTCTGCCTTATAATCTGTCTGTTTTGCTACTTTGACATCTTTGTTTTAACTTGTTAAAAAAAATCTATATTTCTCTCTTTTTTTAATAAGTTTATTCATTTTACAAGAATGAAATACAACAAATGACATATATAAAATGAAAAGAAAAAAATATATAAAATGAAAGGTAGCAGATGAAGAAAATATCTGGTTAAATCTGCTCCTTATTTATCTAATATAAACTAATTGTTCTATGATAACAAAATAAGTAAACAACTCATTTAACCATCAATTATATATATTACTCAAATACATTCATTTATATTTGTTCAACAAATCAACTTTGACAAGTTTCTTAAAGACAGGAATTGATTTGGCTTCCTTAAATACTAAAGCTGCACTATGTAACTTTGTAATGCAGTCTGTAACTTTTCTATCAATATATTTTGAACATATTTCTTCACTCTATCACTATCTACTGACAGACAAAGTAATCTCTGAAAAAAACTATAGTCCCCTTGCTTCTCTATCAGCATTTATAAAAACACTAAAAACACAGAGTGACCCGGACAATGACCAGCCAATAAAAACAGAGTTGTTTGTCACGCCCCAACCCACGCCCCCGCCTGTCCCAGCCCCAGCGCCGCGCACGTTCTCATTCAAAGGATTGCAAAGCGATGCAGGACTGATTTGTATGTGACACAAATGTATTAAATATCCCTTCTTCATCCCAGAGCTGGACTTTTCTTTTGTTTTTTTGCCAAAAGTCAAGTGATCGCTTCATCCTTCACTGACAGGAATGAGGAAATGGATTTGTCACGAGCGGAAAAAAAACTCATGTCCAACGTGGCTGCGTGAAGCTCTGCTGATTTCAGGGTGTTTTTGTGTTGTTGGACCAGTGCTTCATGGTTTTATTTTATTTTTTAGAATGTTTTATTAACATATAATCACAGAACTTCCTGGCGTCTGCCACAGGACATGTAGTGGGGGCGGAGCATTCCACACATTCCAGACCTCCACTGGCAGAAATGAGGAAGTCACGAGCAAATTAAATCATGTCCAACGTGGCTGCGTGAAGTTCTGCTGATTTCAGGGTGTTTTTGTGTTGCTGGACCAGTGCTTCATGGTTTTATTTTATTTTTTAGAACGTTTTATTAACATATAAACACAGAATATTGAAGCGGCTCCGAGCGGACATGCAGCAGGAGGTGCTGAACTCAAGTTCAACAAGTTCAACAGAGAACGGACGCTCAGGGAGCAGAATGCTTTTCCCTGATGAAAATATTTCTAAGTCCTGAGCCCAACAGAAAGTTACACATAGCAGCTTTAAGTTATTCCACAATCCTACACCCTGTATTACAGTAGTTCTTCCCTTCAAACTAGTTCTAAATGGCGGTTTGACAAAAACATATTTTCCCTTGAGATTGTAGCAGCCAGATCTTTTCACAAAATACATTTGGATATTTGACGTATACTATTATGAGCTCTATACATAAGTAGCAAAATGTTATAATACAAATCATAGAATTTCAGTACTGTAATTTCATTTGATAAAATAATTGACAAGATGGGTGACAGTAATATTTTCTTGTTATGTCTTACAATTTTTTTCTGCAAAATAAAAATAGGCATTGTGCTGCTTTTACATGCTTTTCCCCATACACTAATACAATAAATCAAATGTGGCACAGCCATTGAATTATACAAGAGATACAATGCTTTATCGTTTAGTAGATATCTAACTCTATAAAATACTGCAATTGATTGAGATATTTTAGTTTTAACCAAATTTATATGTTGTTTCCATGATAGATTATCATCAATAACAACACGCAAGAATTTTACCTCATTGACTCTGCGAATCACCTCGAATAGAAATGGAATATCAATTGATTTATTTTTATTACTAAATATCATGTAGTTTGTTTTTTCCAAATTTAATGACAATTTGTTAAGTCTAAACCAGTTTTGGATTTTTACAAACTCCTTCATCAATAAATCCAGTAATTGATTAATATTATTTCCGGAACAAAAAAAAAAGTGGTGTCATCAGCAAAAAGAACGCATTTAGTGACCCCAGACACTTTAACTAAATCGTTAACATACAAAATGAACAATTTCGAACCGAGAATTGACCCCTGAGGAACTCCACATGTAACAGTGCTCTGATTTCACATCATCCAACTGTACATATTGTTTCCTATTTTCGAAGTAACTACATATCCATTGTAGGGCTAATCCTCTTATTCCGTATTTATGTAATTTATGTAATTTATTAAGAAGAATACTATGATTAACAGTGTCAAACACTTTTTTTAAATCAACAAAAACACTTACACAATATTGTTTTTGGTCAACAGCAGTAGTTACTTGTTTGACAAAATCCACAAGTGCCATTGATGTAGAATGACCGGCTCTAAAACCATATTGATTATTTGTGAGAATGTTGTGTTTTTCAATGAATTTGTCTAATCTAATGTTGAATAGTTTCTCCAAGATTTTTGAGAACTGTGGTAATAGGGATATCGGTCTATAATTATTACATACACATTTGTCCCCGGTTTTGAAAAATGGAATGTCTATGATTGTCTATTGTTGATTGTTCAAGGAAAATCTACTGTTGCTGTTGTCATCATTCTTTGTTTGTACCCAAGTCTCTCTTGTAAATGAGTCCTCGAGGCTCAATGAGATTAACCTAAATAAAGGTTGAATGAAAAAAATAACACCAGGGTCTACCTCTCTTTATAGCCCTTGGAACAAACACACACTAAGTTTTACTAATCCTAAAATGTAAACGTGAGTTTAAGAGCTAGTCCCGGATGTTGTTGACACAAGTACATCCATAACAGAGTCTCTATCATACATCTGAAAAGTTAAATTAGGACAATTTTTGTAAAAGTAATTTATAAAAGAAAGGACCACACACACAGCCCTGGGGTGCGCCAGTGTTTGAAAAAAAAAATTGTGACTACAAATTATACTTTTAGTTTTTTCAATTATCAAAGATAATTTCATTCTTTTAATAGGTTAAATTTAAACTTGACAGTTGGGACCATGTGGCTGACTTTGTCTGTAATTTGATCTTTTTTTGTCGTGATGAACCTGCTGCTGAACCCACATCTACAAACGGTGCTTGATGCTTCTGTGTGTATGTGGGGAGGATGATGGGGGGGTGTTTAAAGGCAGATTTTATGTAAAACTCCAGCTGGTGTTGAGCTCCCAGCAGATGAACTCATCGTGGACCCTACACCTTGTTTAAGAGGAAACAAATGGCAAATGAAAAGACATTAAGTTCCACATGTTAGGCACAGGTGTCGGAGTAATCGCGCGCATCAGAGAGGAGGAAGAACAGGAGGAGGAGGAGGTTGGTGTTTGGATAATACTCGGTGCATCTCAGGGGGAGCTGCTGTCGGTTCCCACTCCACCTGCAGAGATGGAAGTCTGATTGGACGCCTGTTTCTGCTGTTTGCTGTCGGCTCTAATGGGCCCTGAAAGAAAGCTGCTTCATTCCAGCCTGCCGTGTTCTGCATGGCGTCTGCTGCAACTCTCCATCTTCTTCTCACACAGGAACATTTCCACAACAGGCTCAAATGTCAGGATGGTTTAGGATCCAGAGGGAGGATAGGCAAAATCGGAAACCTCCTGCTGGTTTTCACCTCCTTCTGTCTGAAACAGATTTTCACTCCTCGTCTCCTCTTTTGGTTTTTGTGTTTTTCCCTCTACATCAGTGTCAAACTGAATCTTTGTTGTTTGTTTGTTGTTGATCTGTAAGACTGTGTAGAGCTTTTGTTTCTCTGTTTGATTGTAATGTTTGAGCTAAAAAAACTTCAAATGGCAAAAAAACTTAAAATTAAATATTAGTCTTTCCATATAGTGTGGCATTAAAAACCACTTTATCGATAATGAAAGGTTTGTTTTATCCTGGAACGTTGGACTAGGTCTTCCAGAGGAGCTAAAGGGATCAGGGGAGTTGGACTCTCAAGTCCACAAAGCAAACCCAGTTCCCAATGACCATTTCTGCCTCGGGTCATAAAAACACATGTCCTGCCTGCAAGGGTCGACCCAGGGAAAGTGTACCCAATGCTCCTTTCTTCCTGTTGTTGTTGTTGTTGTTGTTGTTGTTGTTGTTGTTGTTGTTGTTGTTGTTGTTGTTGTTGTTGTTGGTGGTGGTGTTTATTTTATTTATTTATTTGGCTGTTGCTGGCTGGAAAAAGAGTTTGTCTCTCATTTTTTATTTATCTCTCACTGATCCATCAAGGTTGACATAAACAAAAATTATTATTTTTTTGGGTGGAAATTGTTCTTCTGGATCCAAAGCTGAGCCCTGGGAGCTGACATGCTCCTGAACTTCAACTCCCAGCATGCACCACAGCCATCTGTTGTCCTTTAATACTCCTAAACTGCTAAATGCCACTTTTGTTCTTTTGTTTGGCCTGACCTTTGAGTCATTAAAGGATAAGCCGTCTCTCGTGTTTATTTTTGTGGATTCCTCAGTGTCCGATGACGCAAAGACAACTTTATGTTTTCGAGCAGAAAGCTGTCCTCTCAGCTGGAACACCTGGACAGTTGACTTCAGTCTTTATTGTTATGTTAAAATATGGATTTGTCTCTTAT
>JBBPBX010103083.1:0-11940 GCA_038048925.1 Garcialebias charrua | reverse complement strand
GGGGACCTCCAGGGCGCGTACGGTTCATCTGTACCCAGGAATGAGTGCTTACTGCCTGGGTTGGGGACCTCCAGGGCGCGTACGGTTCATCTGTACCCAGGAATGAGTGCTTACTGCCTGGGTTGGGGACCTCCAGGGCGCGTACGGTTCATCTGTACCCAGGAATGAGTGCTTACTGCCTGGGTTGGGGACCTCCAGGGCGCGTACGGTTCATCTGTACCCAGGAATGAGTGCTTACTGCCTGGGTTGGTCATCTGTACCCAGGAATGAGTGCTTACTGCCTGGGTTGGGGACCTCCAGGGCGCGTACGGTTCATCTGTACCCAGGAATGAGTGCTTACTGCCTGGGTTGGGGACCTCCAGGGCGCGTACGGTTCATCTGTACCCAGGAATGAGTGCTTACTGCCTGGGTTGGGGACCTCCAGGGCGCGTACGGTTCATCTGTACCCAGGAATGAGTGCTTACTGCCTGGGTTGGGGACCTCCAGGGCGCGTACGGTTCATCTGTACCCAGGAATGAGTGCTTACTGCCTGGGTTGGGGACCTCCAGGGCGCGTACGGTTCATCTGTACCCAGGAATGAGTGCTTACTGCCTGGGTTGGGGACCTCCAGGGCGCGTACGGTTCATCTGTACCCAGGAATGAGTGCTTACTGCCTGGGTTGGGGACCTCCAGGGCGCGTACGGTTCATCTGTACCCAGGAATGAGTGCTTACTGCCTGGGTTGGGGACCTCCAGGGCGCGTACGGTTCATCTGTACCCAGGAATGAGTGCTTACTGCCTGGGTTGGGGACCTCCAGGGCGCGTACGGTTCATCTGTACCCAGGAATGAGTGCTTACTGCCTGGGTTGGGGACCTCCAGGGCGCGTACGGTTCATCTGTACCCAGGAATGAGTGCTTACTGCCTGGGTTGGGGACCTCCAGGGCGCGTACGGTTCATCTGTACCCAGGAATGAGTGCTTACTGCCTGGGTTGGGGACCTCCAGGGCGCGTACGGTTCATCTGTACCCAGGAATGAGTGCTTACTGCCTGGGTTGGGGACCTCCAGGGCGCGTACGGTTCATCTGTACCCAGGAATGAGTGCTTACTGCCTGGGTTGGGGACCTCCAGGGCGCGTACGGTTCATCTGTACCCAGGAATGAGTGCTTACTGCCTGGGTTGGGGACCTCCAGGGCGCGTACGGTTCATCTGTACCCAGGAATGAGTGCTTACTGCCTGGGTTGGGGACCTCCAGGGCGCGTACGGTTCATCTGTACCCAGGAATGAGTGCTTACTGCCTGGGTTGGGGACCTCCAGGGCGCGTACGGTTCATCTGTACCCAGGAATGAGTGCTTACTGCCTGGGTTGGGGACCTCCAGGGCGCGTACGGTTCATCTGTACCCAGGAATGAGTGCTTACTGCCTGGGTTGGGGACCTCCAGGGCGCGTACGGTTCATCTGTACCCAGGAATGAGTGCTTACTGCCTGGGTTGGGGACCTCCAGGGCGCGTACGGTTCATCTGTACCCAGGAATGAGTGCTTACTGCCTGGGTTGGGGACCTCCAGGGCGCGTACGGTTCATCTGTACCCAGGAATGAGTGCTTACTGCCTGGGTTGGGGACCTCCAGGGCGCGTACGGTTCATCTGTACCCAGGAATGAGTGCTTACTGCCTGGGTTGGGGACCTCCAGGGCGCGTACGGTTCATCTGTACCCAGGAATGAGTGCTTACTGCCTGGGTTGGGGACCTCCAGGGCGCGTACGGTTCATCTGTACCCAGGAATGAGTGCTTACTGCCTGGGTTGGGGACCTCCAGGGCGCGTACGGTTCATCTGTACCCAGGAATGAGTGCTTACTGCCTGGGTTGGGGACCTCCAGGGCGCGTACGGTTCATCTGTACCCAGGAATGAGTGCTTACTGCCTGGGTTGGGGACCTCCAGGGCGCGTACGGTTCATCTGTACCCAGGAATGAGTGCTTACTGCCTGGGTTGGGGACCTCCAGGGCGCGTACGGTTCATCTGTACCCAGGAATGAGTGCTTACTGCCTGGGTTGGGGACCTCCAGGGCGCGTACGGTTCATCTGTACCCAGGAATGAGTGCTTACTGCCTGGGTTGGGGACCTCCAGGGCGCGTACGGTTCATCTGTACCCAGGAATGAGTGCTTACTGCCTGGGTTGGGGACCTCCAGGGCGCGTACGGTTCATCTGTACCCAGGAATGAGTGCTTACTGCCTGGGTTGGGGACCTCCAGGGCGCGTACGGTTCATCTGTACCCAGGAATGAGTGCTTACTGCCTGGGTTGGGGACCTCCAGGGCGCGGACGGTTCATCTGTACCCAGGAATGAGTGCTTACTGCCTGGGTTGGGGACCTCCAGGGCGCGGACGGTTCATCTGTACCCAGGAATGAGTGCTTACTGCCTGGGTTGGGGACCTCCAGGGCGCGGACGGTTCATCTGTACCCAGGAATGAGTGCTTACTGCCTGGGTTGGGGACCTCCAGGGCGCGGACGGTTCATCTGTACCCAGGAATGAGTGCTTACTGCCTGGGTTGGGGACCTCCAGGGCGCGGACGGTTCATCTGTACCCAGGAATGAGTGCTTACTGCCTGGGTTGGGGACCTCCAGGGCGCGGACGGTTCATCTGTACCCAGGAATGAGTGCTTACTGCCTGGGTTGGGGACCTCCAGGGCGCGGACGGTTCATCTGTACCCAGGAATGAGTGCTTACTGCCTGGGTTGGGGACCTCCAGGGCGCGGACGGTTCATCTGTACCCAGGAATGAGTGCTTACTGCCTGGGTTGGGGACCTCCAGGGCGCGGACGGTTCATCTGTACCCAGGAATGAGTGCTTACTGCCTGGGTTGGGGACCTCCAGGGCGCGGACGGTTCATCTGTACCCAGGAATGAGTGCTTACTGCCTGGGTTGGGGACCTCCAGGGCGCGGACGGTTCATCTGTACCCAGGAATGAGTGCTTACTGCCTGGGTTGGGGACCTCCAGGGCGCGGACGGTTCATCTGTACCCAGGAATGAGTGCTTACTGCCTGGGTTGGGGACCTCCAGGGCGCGTACGGTTCATCTGTACCCAGGAATGAGTGCTTACTGCCTGGGTTGGGGACCTCCAGGGCGCGTACGGTTCATCTGTACCCAGGAATGAGTGCTTACTGCCTGGGTTGGGGACCTCCAGGGCGCGTACGGTTCATCTGTACCCAGGAATGAGTGCTTACTGCCTGGGTTGGGGACCTCCAGGGCGCGTACGGTTCATCTGTACCCAGGAATGAGTGCTTACTGCCTGGGTTGGGGACCTCCAGGGCGCGTACGGTTCATCTGTACCCAGGAATGAGTGCTTACTGCCTGGGTTGGGGACCTCCAGGGCGCGTACGGTTCATCTGTACCCAGGAATGAGTGCTTACTGCCTGGGTTGGGGACCTCCAGGGCGCGTACGGTTCATCTGTACCCAGGAATGAGTGCTTACTGCCTGGGTTGGGGACCTCCAGGGCGCGTACGGTTCATCTGTACCCAGGAATGAGTGCTTACTGCCTGGGTTGGGGACCTCCAGGGCGCGTACGGTTCATCTGTACCCAGGAATGAGTGCTTACTGCCTGGGTTGGGGACCTCCAGGGCGCGTACGGTTCATCTGTACCCAGGAATGAGTGCTTACTGCCTGGGTTGGGGACCTCCAGGGCGCGGACGGTTCATCTGTACCCAGGAATGAGTGCTTACTGCCTGGGTTGGGGACCTCCAGGGCGCGTACGGTTCATCTGTACCCAGGAATGAGTGCTTACTGCCTGGGTTGGGGACCTCCAGGGCGCGGACGGTTCATCTGTACCCAGGAATGAGTGCTTACTGCCTGGGTTGGGGACCTCCAGGGCGCGGACGGTTCATCTGTACCCAGGAATGAGTGCTTACTGCCTGGGTTGGGGACCTCCAGGGCGCGGACGGTTCATCTGTACCCAGGAATGAGTGCTTACTGCCTGGGTTGGGGACCTCCAGGGCGCGGACGGTTCATCTGTACCCAGGAATGAGTGCTTACTGCCTGGGTTGGGGACCTCCAGGGCGCGGACGGTTCATCTGTACCCAGGAATGAGTGCTTACTGCCTGGGTTGGGGACCTCCAGGGCGCGTACGGTTCATCTGTACCCAGGAATGAGTGCTTACTGCCTGGGTTGGGGACCTCCAGGGCGCGTACGGTTCATCTGTACCCAGGAATGAGTGCTTACTGCCTGGGTTGGGGACCTCCAGGGCGCGTACGGTTCATCTGTACCCAGGAATGAGTGCTTACTGCCTGGGTTGGGGACCTCCAGGGCGCGTACGGTTCATCTGTACCCAGGAATGAGTGCTTACTGCCTGGGTTGGGGACCTCCAGGGCGCGTACGGTTCATCTGTACCCAGGAATGAGTGCTTACTGCCTGGGTTGGGGACCTCCAGGGCGCGTACGGTTCATCTGTACCCAGGAATGAGTGCTTACTGCCTGGGTTGGGGACCTCCAGGGCGCGTACGGTTCATCTGTACCCAGGAATGAGTGCTTACTGCCTGGGTTGGGGACCTCCAGGGCGCGTACGGTTCATCTGTACCCAGGAATGAGTGCTTACTGCCTGGGTTGGGGACCTCCAGGGCGCGTACGGTTCATCTGTACCCAGGAATGAGTGCTTACTGCCTGGGTTGGGGACCTCCAGGGCGCGTACGGTTCATCTGTACCCAGGAATGAGTGCTTACTGCCTGGGTTGGGGACCTCCAGGGCGCGTACGGTTCATCTGTACCCAGGAATGAGTGCTTACTGCCTGGGTTGGGGACCTCCAGGGCGCGTACGGTTCATCTGTACCCAGGAATGAGTGCTTACTGCCTGGGTTGGGGACCTCCAGGGCGCGTACGGTTCATCTGTACCCAGGAATGAGTGCTTACTGCCTGGGTTGGGGACCTCCAGGGCGCGTACGGTTCATCTGTACCCAGGAATGAGTGCTTACTGCCTGGGTTGGGGACCTCCAGGGCGCGTACGGTTCATCTGTACCCAGGAATGAGTGCTTACTGCCTGGGTTGGGGACCTCCAGGGCGCGTACGGTTCATCTGTACCCAGGAATGAGTGCTTACTGCCTGGGTTGGGGACCTCCAGGGCGCGTACGGTTCATCTGTACCCAGGAATGAGTGCTTACTGCCTGGGTTGGGGACCTCCAGGGCGCGTACGGTTCATCTGTACCCAGGAATGAGTGCTTACTGCCTGGGTTGGGGACCTCCAGGGCGCGTACGGTTCATCTGTACCCAGGAATGAGTGCTTACTGCCTGGGTTGGGGACCTCCAGGGCGCGTACGGTTCATCTGTACCCAGGAATGAGTGCTTACTGCCTGGGTTGGGGACCTCCAGGGCGCGTACGGTTCATCTGTACCCAGGAATGAGTGCTTACTGCCTGGGTTGGGGACCTCCAGGGCGCGTACGGTTCATCTGTACCCAGGAATGAGTGCTTACTGCCTGGGTTGGGGACCTCCAGGGCGCGTACGGTTCATCTGTACCCAGGAATGAGTGCTTACTGCCTGGGTTGGGGACCTCCAGGGCGCGTACGGTTCATCTGTACCCAGGAATGAGTGCTTACTGCCTGGGTTGGGGACCTCCAGGGCGCGTACGGTTCATCTGTACCCAGGAATGAGTGCTTACTGCCTGGGTTGGGGACCTCCAGGGCGCGTACGGTTCATCTGTACCCAGGAATGAGTGCTTACTGCCTGGGTTGGGGACCTCCAGGGCGCGTACGGTTCATCTGTACCCAGGAATGAGTGCTTACTGCCTGGGTTGGGGACCTCCAGGGCGCGGACGGTTCATCTGTACCCAGGAATGAGTGCTTACTGCCTGGGTTGGGGACCTCCAGGGCGCGTACGGTTCATCTGTACCCAGGAATGAGTGCTTACTGCCTGGGTTGGGGACCTCCAGGGCGCGGACGGTTCATCTGTACCCAGGAATGAGTGCTTACTGCCTGGGTTGGGGACCTCCAGGGCGCGTACGGTTCATCTGTACCCAGGAATGAGTGCTTACTGCCTGGGTTGGGGACCTCCAGGGCGCGGACGGTTCATCTGTACCCAGGAATGAGTGCTTACTGCCTGGGTTGGGGACCTCCAGGGCGCGGACGGTTCATCTGTACCCAGGAATGAGTGCTTACTGCCTGGGTTGGGGACCTCCAGGGCGCGTACGGTTCATCTGTACCCAGGAATGAGTGCTTACTGCCTGGGTTGGGGACCTCCAGGGCGCGTACGGTTCATCTGTACCCAGGAATGAGTGCTTACTGCCTGGGTTGGGGACCTCCAGGGCGCGTACGGTTCATCTGTACCCAGGAATGAGTGCTTACTGCCTGGGTTGGGGACCTCCAGGGCGCGTACGGTTCATCTGTACCCAGGAATGAGTGCTTACTGCCTGGGTTGGGGACCTCCAGGGCGCGTACGGTTCATCTGTACCCAGGAATGAGTGCTTACTGCCTGGGTTGGGGACCTCCAGGGCGCGTACGGTTCATCTGTACCCAGGAATGAGTGCTTACTGCCTGGGTTGGGGACCTCCAGGGCGCGTACGGTTCATCTGTACCCAGGAATGAGTGCTTACTGCCTGGGTTGGGGACCTCCAGGGCGCGTACGGTTCATCTGTACCCAGGAATGAGTGCTTACTGCCTGGGTTGGGGACCTCCAGGGCGCGTACGGTTCATCTGTACCCAGGAATGAGTGCTTACTGCCTGGGTTGGGGACCTCCAGGGCGCGTACGGTTCATCTGTACCCAGGAATGAGTGCTTACTGCCTGGGTTGGGGACCTCCAGGGCGCGTACGGTTCATCTGTACCCAGGAATGAGTGCTTACTGCCTGGGTTGGGGACCTCCAGGGCGCGTACGGTTCATCTGTACCCAGGAATGAGTGCTTACTGCCTGGGTTGGGGACCTCCAGGGCGCGTACGGTTCATCTGTACCCAGGAATGAGTGCTTACTGCCTGGGTTGGGGACCTCCAGGGCGCGTACGGTTCATCTGTACCCAGGAATGAGTGCTTACTGCCTGGGTTGGGGACCTCCAGGGCGCGTACGGTTCATCTGTACCCAGGAATGAGTGCTTACTGCCTGGGTTGGGGACCTCCAGGGCGCGTACGGTTCATCTGTACCCAGGAATGAGTGCTTACTGCCTGGGTTGGGGACCTCCAGGGCGCGTACGGTTCATCTGTACCCAGGAATGAGTGCTTACTGCCTGGGTTGGGGACCTCCAGGGCGCGTACGGTTCATCTGTACCCAGGAATGAGTGCTTACTGCCTGGGTTGGGGACCTCCAGGGCGCGTACGGTTCATCTGTACCCAGGAATGAGTGCTTACTGCCTGGGTTGGGGACCTCCAGGGCGCGTACGGTTCATCTGTACCCAGGAATGAGTGCTTACTGCCTGGGTTGGGGACCTCCAGGGCGCGTACGGTTCATCTGTACCCAGGAATGAGTGCTTACTGCCTGGGTTGGGGACCTCCAGGGCGCGTACGGTTCATCTGTACCCAGGAATGAGTGCTTACTGCCTGGGTTGGGGACCTCCAGGGCGCGTACGGTTCATCTGTACCCAGGAATGAGTGCTTACTGCCTGGGTTGGGGACCTCCAGGGCGCGGACGGTTCATCTGTACCCAGGAATGAGTGCTTACTGCCTGGGTTGGGGACCTCCAGGGCGCGTACGGTTCATCTGTACCCAGGAATGAGTGCTTACTGCCTGGGTTGGGGACCTCCAGGGCGCGTACGGTTCATCTGTACCCAGGAATGAGTGCTTACTGCCTGGGTTGGGGACCTCCAGGGCGCGGACGGTTCATCTGTACCCAGGAATGAGTGCTTACTGCCTGGGTTGGGGACCTCCAGGGCGCGTACGGTTCATCTGTACCCAGGAATGAGTGCTTACTGCCTGGGTTGGGGACCTCCAGGGCGCGTACGGTTCATCTGTACCCAGGAATGAGTGCTTACTGCCTGGGTTGGGGACCTCCAGGGCGCGTACGGTTCATCTGTACCCAGGAATGAGTGCTTACTGCCTGGGTTGGGGACCTCCAGGGCGCGTACGGTTCATCTGTACCCAGGAATGAGTGCTTACTGCCTGGGTTGGGGACCTCCAGGGCGCGTACGGTTCATCTGTACCCAGGAATGAGTGCTTACTGCCTGGGTTGGGGACCTCCAGGGCGCGTACGGTTCATCTGTACCCAGGAATGAGTGCTTACTGCCTGGGTTGGGGACCTCCAGGGCGCGTACGGTTCATCTGTACCCAGGAATGAGTGCTTACTGCCTGGGTTGGGGACCTCCAGGGCGCGGACGGTTCATCTGTACCCAGGAATGAGTGCTTACTGCCTGGGTTGGGGACCTCCAGGGCGCGGACGGTTCATCTGTACCCAGGAATGAGTGCTTACTGCCTGGGTTGGGGACCTCCAGGGCGCGGACGGTTCATCTGTACCCAGGAATGAGTGCTTACTGCCTGGGTTGGGGACCTCCAGGGCGCGGACGGTTCATCTGTACCCAGGAATGAGTGCTTACTGCCTGGGTTGGGGACCTCCAGGGCGCGGACGGTTCATCTGTACCCAGGAATGAGTGCTTACTGCCTGGGTTGGGGACCTCCAGGGCGCGGACGGTTCATCTGTACCCAGGAATGAGTGCTTACTGCCTGGGTTGGGGACCTCCAGGGCGCGGACGGTTCATCTGTACCCAGGAATGAGTGCTTACTGCCTGGGTTGGGGACCTCCAGGGCGCGGACGGTTCATCTGTACCCAGGAATGAGTGCTTACTGCCTGGGTTGGGGACCTCCAGGGCGCGGACGGTTCATCTGTACCCAGGAATGAGTGCTTACTGCCTGGGTTGGGGACCTCCAGGGCGCGGACGGTTCATCTGTACCCAGGAATGAGTGCTTACTGCCTGGGTTGGGGACCTCCAGGGCGCGGACGGTTCATCTGTACCCAGGAATGAGTGCTTACTGCCTGGGTTGGGGACCTCCAGGGCGCGGACGGTTCATCTGTACCCAGGAATGAGTGCTTACTGCCTGGGTTGGGGACCTCCAGGGCGCGGACGGTTCATCTGTACCCAGGAATGAGTGCTTACTGCCTGGGTTGGGGACCTCCAGGGCGCGGACGGTTCATCTGTACCCAGGAATGAGTGCTTACTGCCTGGGTTGGGGACCTCCAGGGCGCGGACGGTTCATCTGTACCCAGGAATGAGTGCTTACTGCCTGGGTTGGGGACCTCCAGGGCGCGGACGGTTCATCTGTACCCAGGAATGAGTGCTTACTGCCTGGGTTGGGGACCTCCAGGGCGCGGACGGTTCATCTGTACCCAGGAATGAGTGCTTACTGCCTGGGTTGGGGACCTCCAGGGCGCGGACGGTTCATCTGTACCCAGGAATGAGTGCTTACTGCCTGGGTTGGGGACCTCCAGGGCGCGGACGGTTCATCTGTACCCAGGAATGAGTGCTTACTGCCTGGGTTGGGGACCTCCAGGGCGCGGACGGTTCATCTGTACCCAGGAATGAGTGCTTACTGCCTGGGTTGGGGACCTCCAGGGCGCGGACGGTTCATCTGTACCCAGGAATGAGTGCTTACTGCCTGGGTTGGGGACCTCCAGGGCGCGGACGGTTCATCTGTACCCAGGAATGAGTGCTTACTGCCTGGGTTGGGGACCTCCAGGGCGCGGACGGTTCATCTGTACCCAGGAATGAGTGCTTACTGCCTGGGTTGGGGACCTCCAGGGCGCGGACGGTTCATCTGTACCCAGGAATGAGTGCTTACTGCCTGGGTTGGGGACCTCCAGGGCGCGGACGGTTCATCTGTACCCAGGAATGAGTGCTTACTGCCTGGGTTGGGGACCTCCAGGGCGCGGACGGTTCATCTGTACCCAGGAATGAGTGCTTACTGCCTGGGTTGGGGACCTCCAGGGCGCGGACGGTTCATCTGTACCCAGGAATGAGTGCTTACTGCCTGGGTTGGGGACCTCCAGGGCGCGGACGGTTCATCTGTACCCAGGAATGAGTGCTTACTGCCTGGGTTGGGGACCTCCAGGGCGCGGACGGTTCATCTGTACCCAGGAATGAGTGCTTACTGCCTGGGTTGGGGACCTCCAGGGCGCGGACGGTTCATCTGTACCCAGGAATGAGTGCTTACTGCCTGGGTTGGGGACCTCCAGGGCGCGGACGGTTCATCTGTACCCAGGAATGAGTGCTTACTGCCTGGGTTGGGGACCTCCAGGGCGCGGACGGTTCATCTGTACCCAGGAATGAGTGCTTACTGCCTGGGTTGGGGACCTCCAGGGCGCGGACGGTTCATCTGTACCCAGGAATGAGTGCTTACTGCCTGGGTTGGGGACCTCCAGGGCGCGGACGGTTCATCTGTACCCAGGAATGAGTGCTTACTGCCTGGGTTGGGGACCTCCAGGGCGCGGACGGTTCATCTGTACCCAGGAATGAGTGCTTACTGCCTGGGTTGGGGACCTCCAGGGCGCGGACGGTTCATCTGTACCCAGGAATGAGTGCTTACTGCCTGGGTTGGGGACCTCCAGGGCGCGGACGGTTCATCTGTACCCAGGAATGAGTGCTTACTGCCTGGGTTGGGGACCTCCAGGGCGCGGACGGTTCATCTGTACCCAGGAATGAGTGCTTACTGCCTGGGTTGGGGACCTCCAGGGCGCGGACGGTTCATCTGTACCCAGGAATGAGTGCTTACTGCCTGGGTTGGGGACCTCCAGGGCGCGGACGGTTCATCTGTACCCAGGAATGAGTGCTTACTGCCTGGGTTGGGGACCTCCAGGGCGCGGACGGTTCATCTGTACCCAGGAATGAGTGCTTACTGCCTGGGTTGGGGACCTCCAGGGCGCGGACGGTTCATCTGTACCCAGGAATGAGTGCTTACTGCCTGGGTTGGGGACCTCCAGGGCGCGGACGGTTCATCTGTACCCAGGAATGAGTGCTTACTGCCTGGGTTGGGGACCTCCAGGGCGCGGACGGTTCATCTGTACCCAGGAATGAGTGCTTACTGCCTGGGTTGGGGACCTCCAGGGCGCGGACGGTTCATCTGTACCCAGGAATGAGTGCTTACTGCCTGGGTTGGGGACCTCCAGGGCGCGGACGGTTCATCTGTACCCAGGAATGAGTGCTTACTGCCTGGGTTGGGGACCTCCAGGGCGCGGACGGTTCATCTGTACCCAGGAATGAGTGCTTACTGCCTGGGTTGGGGACCTCCAGGGCGCGGACGGTTCATCTGTACCCAGGAATGAGTGCTTACTGCCTGGGTTGGGGACCTCCAGGGCGCGGACGGTTCATCTGTACCCAGGAATGAGTGCTTACTGCCTGGGTTGGGGACCTCCAGGGCGCGGACGGTTCATCTGTACCCAGGAATGAGTGCTTACTGCCTGGGTTGGGGACCTCCAGGGCGCGGACGGTTCATCTGTACCCAGGAATGAGTGCTTACTGCCTGGGTTGGGGACCTCCAGGGCGCGGACGGTTCATCTGTACCCAGGAATGAGTGCTTACTGCCTGGGTTGGGGACCTCCAGGGCGCGGACGGTTCATCTGTACCCAGGAATGAGTGCTTACTGCCTGGGTTGGGGACCTCCAGGGCGCGGACGGTTCATCTGTACCCAGGAATGAGTGCTTACTGCCTGGGTTGGGGACCTCCAGGGCGCGGACGGTTCATCTGTACCCAGGAATGAGTGCTTACTGCCTGGGTTGGGGACCTCCAGGGCGCGGACGGTTCATCTGTACCCAGGAATGAGTGCTTACTGCCTGGGTTGGGGACCTCCAGGGCGCGGACGGTTCATCTGTACCCAGGAATGAGTGCTTACTGCCTGGGTTGGGGACCTCCAGGGCGCGGACGGTTCATCTGTACCCAGGAATGAGTGCTTACTGCCTGGGTTGGGGACCTCCAGGGCGCGGACGGTTCATCTGTACCCAGGAATGAGTGCTTACTGCCTGGGTTGGGGACCTCCAGGGCGCGGACGGTTCATCTGTACCCAGGAATGAGTGCTTACTGCCTG
>JBBPBX010103082.1:0-11941 GCA_038048925.1 Garcialebias charrua | reverse complement strand
TATACATATATATATATTTATATATATATATATATATATCAAAGTCAAAGTCAAAGTCAACTTTATTGTCAGATCTGCAATATGTACAGTGCAGGACATACACAGGACCGAAATTGCGTTTCTCTCAGTCCCTCGGTGCAACAGTAAACATCTAAACATTGAAACACTGAAACATATAATAATAGACATAAGCATAAAATAGTAAACCTAACACTGTCCTGAGTTTTTTGCATAGTGGTATAAGAGTATGAAAATTTACACCAACTCTAAAACTAAAACATTAAACATTTAATGAACATAATATTGTCCTGAGTTTTTGCATACTAGTATAAAAAAAGAGTATAAAAAGTATAACTAAAATAAACTAAAGGTTTCTAGCATTGACATTTGCAAAGTGGCAAAGCAGCGTATGAGTCAATGTACACAGTATATGTATGAGGTAGTAGTTGATGTTGTTGTAGAGGCAAAAAGTGGCATATGCAGTAAGGCACATTGGGCATCCCTAAATAAGACCGTTCAGAGCACACTGTATATGTACCAGCAGTGGTGTAGATATTAGAGTAGTGTAAATAAATGTAAACAGTAGTAATTACATGTAAGCAGTAGTAATAAAAGTAAACAGTATTAATAAATGTAAACAGAGAATGTAAACAGTATTATGATTATAGGCAGTGATGTAATACAGACATTAGTGCAAGTATGAGAAGTAGTGCAAACTGTATGAGCACATGACCGAGAGTTTAGTGATTAACCCGTTTGATGACACAGAGTCTAGTGTTAAAAACTTTGTGTTGAGTGATAATATGTGAGAAAGTTTTAGTGTTAAGGCAGTTCAAATGGGAGGGGAGGCAGAGCAGGCAGAGTGTTTAGCATTCTGACTGCCTGATGAACAGAGCTGTCTCTCAGTCTGCTGGTTCGAGCCTGGAGACTCCTCAGTCTCCTCCCTGATGGCAGCAGTCTGAAGCAGCTGTGTAGTGGGTGTGTGGGATCACCTGCCATGCGGTGGGCTTTCCGATTGAGGCGTTTGCTGTGTAAGTCCTGCAGTGAGGGCAAGGAGGTGCCCACGATCTTCTCAGCTGCTCTCACAATGCGCTGGAGGCTCTTGCGGCATGATGCAGTACATGCACCAAACCACACAGTGATGCAGCTGGTCAGGACACTTTCTATGGCACCTCTGTAGAAGGTGCTCATGATGGGGGTTGAAGCTCCAGCCCTTTTCTATGAGGGGCCGTGTAGGACTTAAACTATTTTCCTCTCTCACACACACATCTATTGCCTCTCATTCACTATAGTATTACTGCACATACACACACATTTTCTGCTTGCCTCTCACACACATTTTCTGCTTGCCTCTCATGCAGTATAGTATTATTCTCTCACACACACATGTATTGTCTCTCATTCACTATAGTATTACTGCACATACACACACATTTTCTGCTTGCCTCTCATGCAGTATAGTATTATTCTCTCACACACACATGTATTGTCTCTCATTCACTATAGTATTACTGCACATACACACACATTTTCTGCTTGCCTCTCATGCAGTATAGTATTATTCTCTCACACACACATGTATTGTCTCTCATTCACTATAGTATTACTGCACATACACACACATTTTCTGCTTGCCTCTCATGCAGTATAGTATTATTCTCTCACACACACATGTATTGCCTCTCATTCACTATAGTATTACTGCACATACACACACATTTTCTGCTTATTGCCTCTCACACACACATGTATTGCCTCTCATTCACTATAGTATTACTGCACATACACACACATTTTCTGCTTATTGCCTCTCACACACACATGTATTGCCTCTCATTCACTATAGTATTACTGCACATACACACACATTTTCTGCTTATTGCCTCTCACACACACATGTATTGCCTCTCATTCACTATAGTATTACTGCACATACACACACATTTTCTGCTTATTGCCTCTCACACACACACATGTATTGCCTCTCATTCACTATAGTATTAGGTCACATACACGTTTTTTGTCTCTCTTTGGTCGTGTGTGTGTGTGTGCGCGCATGTGTGTGTGTGCGAGAGAACATACTAGTATGTATGAGAAGAAGGACGTGTGTGTGTGTGTGAGTGCATTTTGTCCCGGAAGAGGCGGGGCATAATTTCAAGATCTGATCGCGCATGCGTGAGAGCTGAGGCGGCAGACTGAGCTGATCGCTTCTTTCGGTCTGGAGAGATCTGGCAACCCTGGCGGCAGCAGCAGCAGGAAGTTACAGCCAAACACCATGAGCTCCAGAGAAGATTCTGACAACATTTTAAATAGTATTTTGTCACCAACGGATGCAACAAGTAGTGGGACGTGCGTCTTAAACGAAAGAGCTCCTGTGAGCGCCCGCAGCGATTCTGTTGATACAGAGTTCTCTCGTGTGCTGGAGCAGCTAGCAGCTAGCGGCTAGCTGCTAGCCGAAGTTCAACAGTGTCACCTGGAAATCAAGGTAAACTACTTCTACACAGTAAAGAGTTTGTTTTCTGAATATATAGTGTGCATTTTATTAACCATATCTCAGGAATCCGTGTACGGTTCGTTCTTTGGTTTTTCCGTTTCAGAATAAAATACTGTATACGTTTTGTTGACGTAGTTATACAGGTGTTGTGACGAAAATTGCACCTCTTCGGTAAAATGCACCCGCGTTAAGGAATTAGAGTTTCAGGGCACTTTCAGTACTCCAAAAATACATCCACGTGTGCTTTTCTGTGTACAAAAGTGGAGAGAAAAAAAAGATAAAAATAAAATAGCTGTCTTTTGGTAATTATAAAAAGGGAAGCATGTTATCTGTAATTTGAATGTGTGAGGAAGAAAGGGCCTGGTGTCTTTTTGTGTAGTCTGTACGCCTATGGTTTCAACTGTAAGATGTAACAAGTGTAGTTTTGACAACTACACTTGTATGAAGAACTATAAACTGTATGGCAAAATAGTACCAAAATGACAACAATTAAGTGTACTCTCTTTTTTCCACAGATGAGGAAGGATCATCCAAGCTTCAAAACATCCTTGTATTTGTAACTGGAGCAGATACCACCAGTTGGCTTTTTTCCACCACCAACCATCGAGTTTCTACATGAGGAAGAATGCTCCTCAAAATGAATGCTTCCCATGGCAAACACCTGTATACTGTAAACTGCTTGAAACTCCCGCTCCTAACATCGTATGAGGTGTTTAAGGAAAACATGGACTTTGCTTTAGGGAACACACAGGGATTTGGGAGAACATGAGAGGTTTCTGCTCGAATGAAATACACTTAAAGTGTATAGTTGTGTAAATAAAGCTTAGAAACTATGCAAACCTTGCTAAGGCTGGTCCTGTTTAGCAAAGTGTTTTGGTTCAAAAGTTGTTACATTGTAAAATAATGTGCAGGTATGCTGGTGAAGATTCTCAGTCGTCCAGGACATGATAAATCAAAAAAGGCGTTCAATACAAGATCAACTGGACTTTATTTGTAACAGAAGACGTTTCGCTCATCATCCGATGAGCTTTCTCAATTACCAGAGAATGGCTGAACATGAAAAGAGTACCACTTTATAGATTGCTAATACATAGTTTGTAGAAATGTTATTAAATCCTATATAAACACTTTCTAACTCATTAACTACTTATTATGCTTTATTTAAAGGTGATTGAGACTAAATTTACCAGTTTTTTTTATTTTACAATAGTGAGCCAAATCTGTTCACCTATATTCATCTAATTGTTATATTAACACATTTCAGACTAAGTTACTACTTTGTAAGCGCAATGATCCTAAAATAAGTTTTACAAATGCTTATTGTGTTTACAATGTAGTAACTTAGTCTGAAATGTTTAATATAACTCTAGAAATAGAAATTAGGATATATTTGGCAAGAAAATTGTCAGTTTTGTCTGTAATGCATAACAAGCAGTCATTAATGATTTATAATAATAATTCAATTTATAACGCACTTTTCATTACTGAAAATCTCAAAGTGCTACACATATTCACACATTTAAAAAGTGCCTTCTCCTATTCCGCTCCTGCTTCATGGAATATCTTACAAAAAGATCTGAAGCTCTCGACCTTGACTTCTCTAAATGGTTTTCAGAATCTGTTGGAATCCTGACAAAAACCAATGCAGATTTGTTCCTGTCTTTGATTTTATACATCTACCTTATAATGTTTTGCTAGTTTTTTGATACTTTGTTTAAAAAAAAAATTTTTTTTTCTCTTTTGTTTTCTGTTGTTTATTGTTTGTTTGTTTATTGTTTAAGGAAATTCTACCACTGCTGTTCATTGTTCTTTAGTTTTAGCAGGTCGCTTTCGCAAATGAGCCCATGAGGTTCAAAAGATTTACCTGACTAAATAAAGGTTGAATGAATGAATGAATATATTGAATGCTACACACATTCATAAACCGGTGGCGGCAGACTACCATGCAAGGTGCTTTCCAGTCCTACCGGGAGCAACTCGGGGTTAAGTGTCTTGCCCAAGGACACAACGACACATGGTGCGGGTCCCGGGAGTCGAACCGCCAACTTTCCGATCGGGAGACGACTGCCCTTACCACTACGCCACGGCCGCCCAAAGATTTATAAATTGTTTACAGATGTTTAATACCTTTATAAGCTATTTACTTGTACCTGTATAAGGGGAACCTCAGTTTAAAGTGGAACCATTAAAAAGTATTGAGCTACTTTAAGTTATTCATTCATTCAACCTTTATTTATACAGGCTATCCTCGTTGAGCCACGAGGACTCATTTACAAGAGGGACCTGTCTCACTCACACCTAGGGTCAATTTAGAGTTACCAATCAACCTAACATGCATGTTTTTGGACTGTGGGAGGAAACCGGAGCATCCGGAGAAAACCCACGCATGCACGGAGAGAACATGCAAACTCCACCTAGAAAGGCCCCCGGACCGGCTGGGATGTGAACCTTGGACCTTCTTGCTGAGAGGCAGCAGCTCTACCAGTTGCGCCCAATGGTTTTTGCCCAATTACCTCACTTTAATCCAGTTTCTACAGAAGTAGATTAGGGCCTCGAGAGAAGAAGCAAAATCTGACTTTTCTCTCTGAATACATCTCACATTTCTGAGTTTAAATTACCTTTTTTCTCAGAAATATAAGATAAGTCACAACTGGGGGAATTATCTGCTTGGTGGCCCCAATCCTCTTTAGTTTCATTGTTGTAATTTTAATAATTGTACCTTTTGCATAATTTTTTTTTCTCACAAATCTTTGTTTTTCAACCACCTTATTTGGTATTTATATTCAGTCTGGCTTGTCATGTTGGAACTTAAAAGAAACCAGTAAAGTTTTTTTTTAATGCCAGCCTTTTGTTTTATGCTGTAATTTTGAAAGGTTTCACATTACACTGTTTAATTTACCATACCAAACTTGTTGGATGTTTATTTGTAGTGCTCCAGTTCAAGCTGTTGGTGGCCTGATTATTGTGGTTATATATAGTTAGTACAGCAAATGTTCTTTTTTTCTTATGAGAATTTGTACTTTTCATGTTGTATTCCTTCCAGAATGTGAATACAGACAGTTTAAAGTAATGCATTGTCAGTACTGTTTATTTAAGCTTTACATACAGACAAAATAAGAAAAAACACATTTTACTTTAATACTCTGAATAGATTGTCACCAAGTACCTTTAACTCAAAATGTAATTATTAAACGTTTTATACATTCCCTTCAATTTAAGCACAAATGTTTTTAAAATTAAAACTAAGTTATTAAGATAGGGAATTATGTTGTTCAACAAAGGTTACTACAGAGCAGAATGAATTAATCCCACAATTTCCATAATTCTGCAGAGGACAAAGTGTGCCGCATTAACCTGATGCATGCTCAATAATACAGGTAGAAAAATCTAAAAAGCTAAGTCTGGTCCTCTAGACATTCAAAAAATTAAACAAAAAGCAAAAAAATTGTAGAAACGTTTCGTCTGACAGACTTCCTCAGTCTGAGCTGCTGTATTCAGCTCAGTCTTATATAAAATTAAAATATAAAAATATATTTAAATATATTCATATACCACTGTACTTAAAATATATTATAAGACTGAGCTGAATACAGCAGCTCAGACTGAGGAAGTCTGTCAGACGAAACGTTTCTACAATTTTTTTGCTTTTTGTTTAATTTTTTGAATGTCCAGAGGACCAGACTTAGCTTTTTTAGATGTGCCGCATTAAATTAACTGCTGTGTCATTTGTTTACAGCAATATCTGGAATAACAACATTATTACTGGTCTGAATACCAGGTAATAATAATAATAATAATAATAACTTTTATTTATAACGCACTTTACATCAAACAGATCTCAAAGTGCTACAATGAAAAATAAAATCAAGATAAAAATCAACCATAAATGCAACAAAGAAGAGGAACAACCAAGAGAATGGAGCCTCACAGATGATTGCATCAAAGGTAAAGGCCCATTGCTATCTACTCCAAAACTTTCTAGTTCAAAAATAGAATCTACAGCTGTATTTTGTTGTGCCATACTGTTTGACACCTGCATGTCACAAGTAAAGGGGCATCCGTCCGTTCTGTGTGGAGACGCCATCGTTATTCCACTGGTTTTGAAACTCAAATGTGGCTTTTTCAATTCTTGGCATACATACAAAATGAAGCCAAAAAAGATGATCATCATTTAAAGAGTCATAGATACAATGCAGCTGAATGAAATTAAAAATAACATTATAAACTGGCACTGATAGGGTTGCAGATAAAGTCTGAGTGTGACCAGCAAGTTCTCTAAAGCCTATCCTGGCTATTTGTGTCATGTTCTTTCCCTTACAATGTGTTCTATACATTGTAGAGCATTCCCAAAAAAATTGTGTAACTTCAACTTTACTGACTCCAAATGTAAATAAAGGTAGAAAGCACAGCTGTAGCAGAACAACAAAAATGCTATGAAGTTGCATTGTGACAATGTGTTTGTGACTCCAATATGTTCCGTTTCCAGTCTTCAGTCCAGCTGTCCCAGAAGGAATTCTTGAAGATTGAAAAAAAAATCCTGTGGTACAAAGAGGAAGGGGGGGGGGGTACAACGACAATTACAAAGTTTGCAGAGTACATACTTAAAGGTGCAGTCTGTAATTTTCTGTAGAACGCAGGACTTCAAAACATTTTCAACAGGGAAAGCATTCTGGTCCCTCCGCCTCAAAGCCATATTTGGCTCTGCTCCCCCTTGCTCTCGCTGAACTGCATGTCCTGTCGGAGCTGCTGTGATCTTCTGTGTTTATATGTTAATAAAACGTTCTAAAAAATAAAATAAAAACATGGAGCGCTGGTCCAGAACACCAGGAAATCTGCAGAGGACGTAGGACCCAAGTTGAATTCGCTCGTGACAAATTAATTCATTTCCTCATGTTTTCAGTCATGGAGTCAGCGAGGTGGAAGCGATCACTTGACCTTTGGCAAAAAAAAAAATCCAGATCAGGGATGAAGAAGGGGAAATTAATATATTTGTGTCATACAAAACAGTTTTGCATCGCTTTGCAATCCTTGAAACGAGAATGTGCGTGGCCGCTGCGGGCTGGGACAGGCGGGGGCGTGGGTTAGGGGCGTAAGAAGTGAGAAGCTCTGTTTTTATTGGCTGGTTAAAAACTGTTTTTATTGGCTGGTTAAAAACTGTTTTTATTGGCTGGTTAAAAACTGTTTTTATTGGCTGGTTAAAAACTGTTTTTATTGGCTGGTTAAAAACTGTTTTTATTGGCTGGTTAAAAACTGTTTTTATTGGCTGGTTAAAAACTGTTTTTATTGGCTGGTTAAAAACTGTTTTTATTGGCTGGTTAAAAACTGTTTTTATTGGCTGGTTAAAAACTGTTTTTATTGGCTGGTTAAAAACTGTTTTTATTGGCTGGTTAATGGCGGGTCACTGTGGGAATTTAGAAATGCTTTTAGTAACATCTGGAGAAGCCAGACGACCATAGTTTTTTTCAGAGATTACCTGTCTAACATCAGTCTGTCAGGAGATAGTGATAGAGTGAAGAAATATGTTAAAAATATATTTTTAGAAAAGTTACAGACTGCACCTTTAACTTTTTTTTTTTCTTTTTTTTTCTTCTTCTTTCGGCTTTTTTCCCTGCGTTAGGGGTCGCCACAGCGAACTGGTCGCACGAAGATTTGGCAGTTTTTACGCCGGATGCCCTTCCTGACACAACCACAGTCCTCTGTGTGGAGCAGAGAGCTGATATCTAGGGTTCCCGGGGGAGCAGATGGTGTGGGTTAAGGGCCTTGCTCAAGGGCCCAGAGTGGGGCAGATGAGGGTGGAGACAAGTGTGACCGCTTCACTTATCCCCCCCACATCTTTGATGTTGTCGGTACCAGGGCTTGAACCGGCGATCTTCCGATCACAAGCGCACCTTCTTAACCTCTGCGCCACCACTCCCACAGACTGCACCTTTAACAAATACCAATATTACCAAAATAAATCATGCATCTAAAACGGGCTGTGAGCATTTAAGTTTGAACCAATGAATTCTACACTGTAATGGAGACCACATGAAACCTATAGACCAGGGGACCTCAATTCCAGTCCTCTGGGGGCAGCGTCCTGGACTTTTAGATGTGCCTGCTTCAACACACCTGAGACAAATATTCAGGTCATTAGCAGGGCTTTTGGAAACTTGACCGCATACTGAGTAGGTACTTCAGTCATTTATTCAGACGTGTTGGACCAGGGACACATGTACAAGTTGCAGGACTGGAATTGGGGGCCCCTGCTATAGACAGTGCAATTATGTATGTGTTATGTGATGCCATTTATCCAGACAAACATCACTACATTCTCTTTTCAGGAATAACAAGTAAAAAGGCACCAGCTGTGCTGATAATCTTAACGCCAAAAATACACTACAGCCGGTCCGGCTCCGCCCCGCAGGTCGCAGCTGAGCGAGTCCAATTTCCATTACCTCCGCTCCGCTCAGGTCCGCCTGGATGCGCCGCTCCGAGACACATGCGCGGGAATTGCGAGATCGCGCGATAAATCAAGTGATAAGTAAGTCAGAACAAAACAATTCATTCGGTGGGAGAAGGAGAACAACAGTAGAGACTGCTGCCTTGATCTTCTCTCGTAAATGAGCGACAGGACATGGTTTGAGCAACAGGAAGTGATGTATTACATTTCAGAATAAAATACTTAATTTATTTATTTCTTGTATTGCGTTTGTAGGCGTAGTCATAAATGATAGTTTGACACAATTTTTGTACAAATAAATCCGTATAGAGCTAGGATTAAGTCCGCCCGTGGTGATTTTATTTTGTAAATACGGATGTTGTGCTCGTTCCTTTTCCTGTTGGTGCGACGTAATCTTCAAAAGTTGACTCCGGCACAGCTCCGGCAGAAATAGAAAAATTAAATTTTGACGGACTGCCGTCCGCTCTCCGCTGCTCGCCGCCGCCGTGCGGAGCCAGTGTAAATTATGTCATTGATTATAATGGGTGCGTATTTGCTGCGGAGGTCAGACCGGAGCGGGGCGGAGCCGGAACGCATGTAGTGTAAATTTGGCGTTGAGAAGACCAAAAAAACACATTACCTTCTTCTCCTGTTAGTACACCAAGGTCAAACACTGCTGGGCATGGAAACGTGGAACTGCAAGACCCCTCCAAACTCGTTCCTGTCACAGAACAACAAGAGCATCAGAGTAATACTTGCAATTATATGTGTGTAAACAACAGTAAAGCTAGGTCGGGACCTGAGAGTCCCTGTATTATTATTTATTTTTTTCCCCCACATCGAAATTAAACTAGGAAAATGCAATAATCGGGGGTTTTGTTTTAAAACTGAATTGGAGAAACAAAACGCTACATTTTTTGTTATTACAATCATTATTTCTAGTTGTTTAAAACATGAACAACTTTTAATACAGTATATGGTAAATTTGTGCACCGGGTGGGCCTTTCTGGCAGAAAAATAAATTCCAAAGATGTTTCTTTATTTCACGTTTGAAATACCAACTGATTACACTGACTTTTTTTGTGGCGTAAAAATGTCAGTTGTGTCAAAATACAATGCATTGAATGTGTTGTCTCTGACATGTCTCTGACAGTTATAAAACCCAGGAGTTGATTTAGCACTTTGAATTTTTTACGAAATAGTGAAAGTGCCCTGAAACTCCTTAACGCGGGTGCGTTTTACCGAAGAGGTGCAATTTTCGTCACAACACCTGTATAACTACGTCAACAAAACGTATACATGTACAGTATTTTATTCTGAAACGGAAAAACCAAAGAACGAACCGTACACGGATTCCTGAGATATGGTTAATAAAATGCACACTATATATTCAGAAAACAAACTCTTTACTGTGTAGAAGTAGTTTACCTTGATTTCCAGGTGACACTGTTGAACTTCGGCTAGCAGCTAGCCGCTAGCTGCTAGCTGCTCCAGCACACGAGAGAACTCTGTATCAACAGAATCGCTGCGGGCGCTCACAGGAGCTCTTTCGTTTAAGACGCACGTCCCACTACTTGTTGCATCCGTTGGTGACAAAATACTATTTAAAATGTTGTCAGAATCTTCTCTGGAGCTCATGGTGTTTGGCTGTAACTTCCTGCTGCTGCTGCCGCCAGGGTTGCCAGATCTCTCCAGACCGAAAGAAGCGATCAGCTCAGTCTGCCGCCTCAGCTCTCACGCATGCGCGATCAGATCTTGAAATTATGCCCCGCCTCTTCCGGGACAAAATGCACTCACACACACACACACGTCCTTCTTATACATACTAGTATGTTCTCTCGCACACACACACATGCGCGCACACACACACACACGACCAAAGAGAGACAAAAAACGTGTATGTGACCTAATACTACTGTATTGTGAATGAGAGGCAATACATGTGTGTGTGAGAGGCAATAAGCAGAAAATGTGTGTGTATGTGCAGTAATACTATAGTGAATGAGAGGCAATACATGTGTGTTTGAGAGGCAATAAGCAGAAAATGTGTGTGTATGTGCAGTAATACTATAGTGAATGAGAGACAATACATGTGTGTGTGAGAGAATAATACTATACTGCATGAGAGGCAAGCAGAAAATGTGTGTGTATGTGCAGTAATACTATAGTGAATGAGAGACAATACATGTGTGTGTGAGAGAATAATACTATACTGCATGAGAGGCAAGCAGAAAATGTGTGTGTATGTGCAGTAATACTATAGTGAATGAGAGACAATACATGTGTGTGTGAGAGAATAATACTATACTGCATGAGAGGCAAGCAGAAAATGTGTGTGTATGTGCAGTAATACTATAGTGAATGAGAGGCAATACATGTGTGTGTGAGAGAATAATACTATACTGCATGAGAGGCAAGCAGAAAATGTGTGTGTATGTGCAGTAATACTATAGTGAATGAGAGGCAATACATGTGTGTGTGAGAGAATAATACTATACTGCATGAGAGGCAAGCAGAAAATGTGTGTGTATGTGCAGTAATACTATAGTGAATGAGAGGCAATAGATGTGTGTATGTGCAGTAATACTATAGTGAATGAGAGGCAATAGATGTGTGTATGTGCAGTAATACTATAGTGAATGAGAGGCAATAGATGTGTGTGTGAGAGAGGAAAATAGTTTAAGTCCTACACGGCCCCTCATACTTTTCAGCTTGCGGAGAAAGTAGAGACGCTGGTGAGCCTTCTTTGCCAGTGCTGCAGTGTTCCTGCTCCAGGACAGGTCCTTTGAGACGTGCACTCCCAGGAACTTGGTGCTGTCTACTCTCTCCACTGCGGTGCTGTTGATGGTCAGAGGGGGATGTTGGGCATCCCTCTTCCTGAAGTCCACAACAATCTCCTTTGTCTTCTCCACGTTGAGAGTGAGATTGTTGTGTCCGCACCACAAGGCCAGGCGGCTCACCTCGTTCCTGTAGTCCGTCTCATCGTTGTTGCTGATGAGACCCACCACTGTTGTGTTGTCCGCAAA
>JBBPBX010103081.1:0-11941 GCA_038048925.1 Garcialebias charrua | reverse complement strand
AGTGGGGGGGATTGGGGGGGAAGGTTGTTAGTTTCTGCTCTGAAACTAACATTTTATAATGAAGGATAAAACAGCCGAAACTGTTTGTTTTGTCACTTAGCATAATAACCCATGATCCACTATATTATTATTTTTTTTTTTTTTTTGTAAACCTTCAAAAGTAATAAACGGTTGGACATTTACATTTAATTAACTTTAGTAGCAAACCCAATGAACCAAGCTTGCCTTTGCCAGGCACAGCTGAGGCATCCCAAGGTTGAGCTGAAAAATAAAATAAAAGCTTATCAGATGCTTCGCTCCTCTCGACTCATTCTGCCATATTTTTTCTATTGACTAAAGGTCTATTTTTCCCTATTTTGCCTTTAGACGGACAACCTTTTGTGCAAAGTATTTTTTAATACATGTGAGCTAATAATAACAAACTGGAAAACCTTTTAGATGCAGTTACACCTCCAAAATAGCAACTTCTCAGACACAAAAAACAAGTACCTGCACATTCACTCTCAGAGAACAGAAAACAGGCTGCAGGCTCAGCTCGGGTGGGGGGGGGGGGGTGAAGGCCCACAAAAACAGATAACAGACAGGAGCCGAGCTACTCATGCACACACTGAGGAAAATGGGAGGAAGAAAAGAAAAAACCAGAGGTTTAGGGCTCCAGAAACACAAACATTACACGTAAAAAGGACTAAACAAAAAACAGAATGACGCGTCATATATAAATATAAACGTTCTTGTCTTAATTTCTCTTCCTGCCTGGCCGGACATGGCTAAACGTCCAATTTAAAGGTCTGGCAGCCAGCCTCACATTTCTGGTCTTGGCGTATTTTTGGCTGCCCTCGCTTATAAATCACAGAAATCTTGGTTCTGCCAACTAGCGTGTGCGCAAAATTCGCCTAGTTATCGAAGAGCAGACACCTCATTCATAATTTCAAGTCATCGGCTCAGGGTGAACTATTTCCTGTTACTGTAATCAAATTGTTTTAAAAACGACATATCAACAAACACTATTTAACACTCACATATCTTGCTGACCAGCGTGGATGTCTGGGAATCTCCGCCAACCCGACCCTGATCGCACCAGATGGACAGAGGAAGCTGGCCAGAGACAAACCCAATCACTGGACTTTCTGTCATATTTACCGTGCCTCGCAGCTGCGCTCCGTTCAGAGGTCTTCAGGAGCAGGTGTGGGGAGAATGGGTTTTCGGCACCAAAATGATGGGGATTTTAAACCCCTGTTACCTTAATAAAAACCACACAAAGATAAACAAGAGAACAGTGTTAAATCAGACAAACAACTTTGCAAAGGGGAATGGCTTTTAATGTCTTTTGAAACTTAGTTTTGGTCTCAAATACATTGTCCTGCACAATTCCAAATTGTACTGGACATGACAAGCTATTTAAACAAGAAGGAGGTGGAGTTTTGACAGCTCTGACGTCTTACAGATAAAACAAACAAGTCATGGTTCTGATCCTACAAGAACATCTAATCCAACATTTGGTCAAGGCTAGAAGACTGTCTCTTCTGTATCAAGGAGCAAAGCAAACAACATGTTTGTACTATCAAATATAAGTGTTTAAAGGGAACAGAGAATATTTGATATAAGTGAGCTGGGTTATAATTATTGGGTCAGAGTAATTAGTTTTAGATGATAAATATTGAACATCTCCATCAAGAAGTATGGGTTAATTTCTTCTGACTTTTACAGATTTTTGCAGTTGAGAAGCTACCTGATGTCCCATACTGAATGGTCTCTTCTTAAATCAGTAGTATCTTTATACATCTTAATCAGTATCTTTATAAAGGTCACTAAAGAAAAAAATCTGATAAAACTGTGTCAAATTCATATAAATGTTTACAGTCATGTATGTCGGGGGGTGGGGGCTCCTGGGATAAAGATAAAGTGGGAACTAGAAGTGAACGTTGTGATTGATGATCAAAAATGGGAGCTAGTGTGTGAAAATGGACATAAACTGACTAACAGTCCAACATGGAAATAATTTTATTGGAAAGTAATTGTTAGATATTTCAAAACACCATGTATTATTTCAAGATTTGATAAGGCTAAATCAAATTTGTGCTGGAGACAATGTGGACTAGTTGGAGATTACACACATATCTTTTAGGCTTGTCCAAAGATTAAAACATTTTGGGAAGGAATTAGAGGCAATTTCAATTATTTTACTCATTTATATTGAATGGAACCCCCCCTGTCTTTGTTCTGGGAGTGCTCCTGAGTGACTTATTAAGTAAAGAAAAACGGTACCTGTTTGGAATCCTTGTAATGGTAGCAACAAAAAAAAAAGATAACAGTATGTTGGTATAAACCTTTACCCCCTACTATAAATAAATGGAAAGAGAATGGTGAACGTTTATACAATGGAGAAAATAACAGCAAAGTAAACATGTCCATTGATTTATTTAAGAATAGGTGGAACCCTTTGATAACATACTTGAAATTGACATTGTAGCATGTAAAATAAATGTACCGTATTTTCCGCCTGATAAGTCTTACCTTTCTATAAGTTGCTTTGTCCAATTATTGGCAATGAATTGGAAAAATCCATAAACGTGTCGCACCTCTATTTAAGTCGCATCTATTATGCGTCACCGCTAGGCGACGCGTCAGCGCGTCATTTGCCCTGCTGAAAATGACGACCACAGGAGCGAGCGTGCACGGAAGGACTTTACAAGATTAACACGGTAAAAACAATTATTTGTTTGCTGAAAATTATAGCAGAGATGTGTCTTAGCTGAACTTTTCCTTAATAAATGAATGCAATTGTCAAATCAGCTGGATTTTAAAAAGTAGTTTCGCCACGTGCATGCGCGTGGGTGGGACAGCTTTATTTCTTTAAAATTTAGCTAAATAAACGCTTAAAAATATATATTTCTTAGCTGACATTATAGCACAAGGGTTCTTGAGCTTAACCGTTCCTTAAAGGTTCAGTATGTAATTTCTGGAACACGCTGGAACTTAGGAAAATTTTGAACAGAGACACGTTTCTGGTCCCTCCCCCTCAGAGCCATATATGGCTCTGAGGCTTGCTCTTGCCCTTGCTCTGCTGAAATTCAAATTCAGGCTCTGTTTTTATTGGCTGGTTACAAACTCTGTTTTTATTGGCTGTTAACGGTGGGTCACTGTGGCTTTTTAGAAATGCTTTTAGAGAAGCAAGGGGACAATAGTTTTTTTCAGAGATTACTTGTCTAAAATCAGTATGTCAGGAGGTAGTGACAGAGTGAAGAAATATGTTAAAAATATATTGTTAGAAAAGTTACATACAGCTCCTTTAATAAATTCACAAAATGGTCAAATCAGCTGGATTTAAATTGTTTCGCTTTGACTTCTTCCAAACCATTGCACTGCGAAAATAAATTATAAATAAATCAAATTTTAGCTCAAAAATCTCATATAGCTAACAATTTGTAAATGACCACCAAGTAATTACTTTCTGTAAGTTTAAAGAAAATCTGTCTGGTAGTTCGTGAGTTATTTAGACAAATAGTAGCCATTTACGGTAGCTAACCGCTAACAAACAACAATGCTAAAATATCGAATTTTAGCTCTAAACATCTCATAAAGCTAGTCAGTTGTAAATGTCCATACAGTGATTACTTTCTGTAAGTTTGATAAAAATCTGTCCTGTGGTTCTTGACTTATTTTGCTAACAAACACAGCAAACAGTAGTTACCTCCAGAGCAGGAGGTCGGGCAGCGACAGAGTGTGTCCGACCAGAGGAGACTTCCTTCGGACACATGAGCTGGAAACGGTCGGTGGACTCTCTGGAAGTGTCCGAGCTCCAGAGCAGGAGGCCAGGCTGCAACAGAGTCAGTCCAAAAAAATGGGTCTAAAAAAATGGGGGGAAATCCATAAACACGTCTCACCTCTCTATTAGTCGCAGGGCATGCAAATTAGGCAAAAAACTGCGACTTATAGTCCAGGAAATACGGTAAATACACAGGTATACTCTGTGTGTATGTTTAACATGTGTTTCTGTTAAGATGCAGACAAAAACGCATGAGGAAGATCTTCCCTTATTTTCTGTGTGTAACCTGTTTTTTAAACTCCATTGTAGGGGTGCGAATTTCTCAGTGTCTGGAGAATCGATTAGATTCAAAATCGATTTTTCGATTCAGAAACGATTTTTCTATTAAAATGGTCATAAATTTAGTTTCAGTTTTGTAACTGACAAGCTGAAAAGAATAAACAACAATGTAAACAAATGGAACATTTATTTAAAACAATAATTTTAGGTTCTGTACTGTATTAATTTTTTTTGCATCATTTGATATTTATACCGAAAATAGGAACAAATAATACAGGAGTGTATAAAATTCTGTAACTTAAATTACCAGTATTAGCTTAGCTTAATTGCCTGGATTGTTCTAAAACAATAAAATAAAAATAAAAATCTAGGAACAAATAATTCATCCATCCATCGTCTTTACCCACTTCCTCCTTTAAGATTCACATGGGTCACTGGTGCCCGTGTCCAGTCATCACTGTGCGAGAGGTGGGGGACACCTGGACATGTCTCCAGTCCATCACAGTCAAATAATTCAACATATACAGTATAAATACAAAAGTAAACAGACTTCAGCCTACCATAGTGCATTAACCTTTAACTCAAAATAAAATACAGACCAGTTATTTTAATCATATTGATTCATATTTAGTAAATCTTTAACAAAATTTCAAAACCTTTGCAAGTTTACACAAAATCTCTTCTTAACTGTAATTTATAGAACATAAATTGTATACTGTACTGTAGTTTAGAACTGGCTCCAGTTGCTGTGTCTCATCTGGTCTCTTCAACCTGTTAAAAGACAAATTACATTAAGTTTGTTGTACAACTTGTCTATAAGTTTTAGTATAATATGAGAAAACAACAGTTACCTTTGAGCTGCATCAGAGCTTTTCCCACATTATTCTTGTTTCATGCTGAAACTGTGTGGACCTTTATCTACATGAAAGAATAACATACGTTTCTTCCAGAGTATTAAAATAAAACTAAACCCCTCAACTTCCACTGAGCTGTCTGCTTGTAAATCCTTTGTGATACAGCAGGAGATGGAGAGATAAATATTTGCAGCAAACTTCGCTGGTCGGCTGGTTTCACTTTCATCTTCTGGCATTTTATCGTATTTCCAAAATACAGTACAGGTAGTCCCCGTCTTACGAGCGCTCTTACTTACGAGGTTCCGGACTTACGAGCTGGCGAACTAGCAGTAAATTTGTAAAAAATACAGCACTTTTTTGTGTTTTTAGATGAAAGTGTGTTAGCTACCCATTTGGAAACACGTTTCCGACCATGTTTATGAACTAATATGAACGTTTTTGATGAAAAACGAGTGTTCGTAGTAGCGCTAGCATAAATGTTCCAACTTACGAGCGAAAATCTGGACTTACGAGAACATGTGCTTCGTGTTCCAACTTACGAATTTTCATCTTACGAGCACCTCGCAGGAACGGAACTCGCTCGTAAGTCGGGGACTACCTACCATAGTTTTATTTTACACTTCTTGCAAACAACCGTTCTCTTGTTAAGCTCTGTCTTCCCCAGAACATTGTAGGATCTGAAATGATTTTTAAAGACGAAGGAGCGAGTTGAATCACACTGTCTCCCTCCTCCCTCCTTCATGCTAGCAAGCTCCATTCAGATAAAGGGAGCTGGCTAACTAGCTTGCTGTACGGTGGCCTACACTGTCAAAATTCTACGGTGGCCGAATGGACACATAATGCAAAATGCAGTACGCTCAGGTGTAGGAGCGGAAAAAATATCAAATTAAACACGTTTTAAAATCGATTTTGGGGCTTTTAGAATTGATTCTGAATCGCAAGAAATAAGAATCTAGATTCTTTTTAAAAAATGATTTTTTTCTTGCACCCCTACTCCATTGATCAGTGAAGGAAAGACTCTAGAATTTCAGCTCGCCAAATCGTTCGGTTGTTCTTGTTCTACTGATTTGTTTGGTTGTATTGGAAATTGATGTTTGTGACTTAATGTGCTAAATATTGAATTGGAATACCGCACTAATAAAATAAAGTCGTTAAAAAAACACTGCTTGTACCAATTAAATAAAAAGTAACACACATATACTCTTCTTCTTCTTCTTTCGGCTTTTCCCTTTTCAGGGGTCGCCACAGTGAGTCATCCTCCTCCACCTCACTCTGTCCTCTGCATCCTCTGTCCTCACTCCAACTACCTTCATGTCCTCTCTAACTGCATCCATATATCTCCTCTTTGGCCTTCCTCTGTGTCTTTTTCCTGGCAGCTGCATTTCTAACATCCTTCTACCAATATACCCACTGTCCCTCCTCTGGACATGTCCAAACCATCTCAGTCTGGCCTCCCTAACTTTATCTCCCAGTTGTTCAACATGTGCTGTACCTCTGATGATCTCATTCCTGATCTTATCCATCCTTGTCACTCCTAATGGTGAATCCAGACCGAATGCGTTTTCTACTGCAGGAACGTCCAGTTTACATGCAAAGTCAATGGTGGACGCACCTCCAGGCGCCTCCTGGCGTCTTGCGTCACGTCGCGTGCGTGTTGAGCGTGCTGGAGAGCGATTTCCGTGCACGTGAACCCGCGTCAACCTCCAAAGCACGCCTCCAACATGCTGAAGATTTCGCCGTTCAACTTTCAAACGCCGCTCAAACTCTACCCGATTGGTTGGTGTGTCAACCAATCAGGGAGAGTCGGGGGAGAAGAGAGGGGGTCAGGGGGAGAGTCCCTATGTGACGCGGAAACCAGTGACGCGGAAACCATTGCGCATGTGACGTATTGTTTGTGGAACACAGAAAAAACCCGCGGAGTCATGGAATATGGAAGAGAAACTCATTGTAGCTGTGTGTTCGCGACAATTCCTTCACAACCAGTCAAGTCTGCTCCACAGAGACAGAAATAAAGAGCTCCTCACCTCGCGGAGTGCATTGACGACTCGGTACACCGGTAAGCTCCTCCCCCACACCCCCGCAGCAGCAGGGTTGCCAGATAAACATGAATTTTATTTTTTTATTTTTTTATTTTTACCCCTTTTCAGTGCAAATGTTCACTAAACTCAACACATTATTAATCTTATCAGACCCTCACGCAGCAAATATGACAGTTTGGGTAAAAAAAAAAAAAAATAAGCAACAGTACTAGATGATTAATTAATTTTTATCTGGCAACCCTGCGCAGCAGTTTTCTGGGTAGTTTCGCTTCTGGCTTTTTGGTCTGGACACAAAGTGCGTCCACTTGCGTGCGTGTTGAGCTTTTTTGCAGTTGAAATCGCGTTCGGTCTGGATGTACCATAAGGAGAACCTCAGCATCTTCATTTCTGCTACTTCCAGTTCTTTCTCCTGTCTTTTTGTCAATGCCACTGTCTCCAGACCATACAACATAGCTGGTCTCACCACTGTCTTGTAAACTTTTCCTTTGACCTTTGCTGACACCTTTTTGTCACAAATCACTCCTGAAACTTTTCTCCATCCACTCCATCCTGCCTGGACTCTCTTTTTCACCTCTTTACCACATTCCCCATTTTCCTGGACAGTGGACCCCAAGTACTTGAAGTCCTGCACCTTTGTGACCTCTGCTCCTTGTAGCCTCACTGTTCCACTGGCCTCCCTCTCATTCACACACATGTACTCTGTCTTACTACGGCTGACTTTCATTCCTCTTCTTTCAAGTGCATACCTCCACCTCTCCAAGTTCTCTTCCACCTGTTCCCTGTTCTCACCACAGATCACAATGTCATCTGCAAACATCATAGTCCATGGGGATTCCTGCCTGACCTCATCTGTTAGTCGGTCCATCACCAGAGCAAACAAGAAGGGGCTCAGAGCCGATCCTTGATGCAATCCCACCTCCACCTTGAAGCTATCTGTCACTCCTACAGCACATCTCACCACTGTCCTGCTGTCCTCATACATGTCCTGCTGTCCTCATACATGTCCTGTACCAGTCTAACATACTTTTCTGCCACTCCAGATTTCCTCATGCAATACCACACCTCCTCTCTTGGCACCCTGTCATATGCTTTTTCTAAATCCACAAACACACAATGGAGTTCTTTCTGACCCTCTCTGTACTTCTCTATCAACATCCTCAAAGCAAAGATGGCATCTGTGGTGCTCTTTCTTGGCATGAAACCATACTGCTGCTCACAGATAGTCACCTCTTGTCTAAGCCTTCCTTCCACAACTCTCTCCCAGATCTTCATTGTGTGGCTCATCAACTTAATTCCCCTGTAGTTGCTACAACTCTGTACATCACCCTTGTTCTTAAAAATGGGAACCAGCACACTTCTTCTCCATTCTTCAGGCATTTTCTCACCCTCAAATATTCCATTAAATATTTGAGTCAAAAACCTCACTGCCACCTCTCCAAGACATTTCCAAACCTCCACTGGTATGTCATCAGGTCCTACTGCCTTCCCCTTCTTCATTCTTTTCAGAGCTTTCCGGACTTCACCCTCACTAATCTTTCCCACTTCCTGGTCCACAGTTTCTATGACCTCCACTCTTCTTTCTCTTTCATTCTCTTCATTCATTAGCTCCTCAAAGTAATCCTTCCATCTTCCCATCACACTCTCCTCACTTGTTAGAACATTCCCATTCCCATCTTTAATAAGCCTAACCTGCTGCACATCCTTTCCAGCCTGATCCCTCTGTCTTGCCAATCGGTACAAGTCCTTCTCGCCCTCTTTAGTGTCCAGTCTCCCATATAACTCATTGTACGCCCTCTGCTTTGCCTTAGCTACTTCCCTCTTTGCTCTATGTCCCATCTCCTTATATTCCTGTCTCCTCTCTTCAGTCCTCTCACTGTCATATTTCTTCTTGGCTAATCTCTTTCTTTGAATGGCGTCCTGCACTTCACTATTCCACCACCAGGTTTCCTTATCATCCATTCTCTGTCCAGATGACACACCAAGTACCTTCCTACCTGTCTCTCTAATTACTGTTGCTGTAGTAGCCCAGTCACTTGGAAGCTCTTTCTTACCACCCAGAGCCTTTAACAGCTCGTCTCTGAATTTCTCACAACATTCTTCCTTCTTTAGCTTCCACCATTTGGTCTTCTTCTCTGATTTTACTCTTTTTCTCTTCTTCGCAACAACAGTCATTCTACACACAACCATCCGATGCTGTCTGGCCACGCTCTCCCCTGCCACAACCTTACAGTCTCCAATCTCTCTCAGGTTTCCTCTTCTACACAGAATGTAGTCGACCTGTGTACTCCTTCCTCCACTCTTATAGGTCACTCTATGTTCCTCCCTCTTTTGGAAATAGGTATTGACTATAGCCATTTCCATTCTCTTGGCAAAATCCACCACCATCTGTCCTTCCTGGTTTCTTTCCTTGACACCAAACCTACCCATCACTTCCTCATCCCCTCTGTTTCCTTCACCAACATGTCCATTCAGGTCTGCTCCAATCACCACTCTTTCCTCCCTGGGAATACTCTCTATCACTTCATCCAAATCTTTCCAAAATTTATCTTTCTCCTCCCCATCACATCCAACCTGTGGAGCATAACCACTTACTATGTTTAGCATCAGACCTTCTACTTCTACCTTTAGACACATCACCCTATCTGACACTCTCTTCACCTCTACTACATTCTTTGCCAACTCCTCCTTCAGGACCACCCCTACTCCATTTCTCTTTCTATCCACACCATGGTAAAACAGTTTAAACCCTGCTCCAATACTGCGAGCCTTGCTGCCCTTCCACTTGGTCTCTTGGACACATAAAACATCTACCTTTCTTCTCTGCATCATGTCAGCCAGCTCTCTACCTTTGCCTGTCATTGTCCCCACATTTAGAGTTGCAACCCTCAGTCCTACATTCTTCACTTTCCTCCTCTCCCTCTGTCTCCTGACACGTTTTCCTCCTTGGCGTCTTCGACTATATATACATATACTACATATATATATACATATCCTCTATCAGTCATTAATCAGATAAACAAGCAGCGACTTCAGCTACCAGAGAGACTGACGTTACGTTTTCTCACTTGGAAACAGAACAATGAGGTTTAATGTAGAGACTTATCTGCCACCACATGACGAGTTGGGAGTGAGATGTTTTGTATCTGCTGCTGAGCTCCTTCATCCTCCTTGTGACTCCGACATGTTTACGTTTATCTCCGTGTCATGTCGTCACTTTTCAAAGCTGCATGTTGTGCAGTTTTTAACTTTGTGAAACGTGAAGTGCTCCCACACTTTTAAAGACTTGGGTTGAAAAGTTTTCTCCTTGTCGGTCATTTGTAAAATGGACTTAATTTCCTTTGAAAACAACGCCTCTGCTCTGCTTCCACCTTCCCCCTCACTCTGTTCAACTCACGCTGCAGAGTTTTAAAAAAGTTATTCAGTCAGCCAGCATTGACAATGCTCTGCAGGTGAACAAAACGGCTCTGCAATGCCGTGAGAGACACATAATTGCATGACACAACAAATCGATAATGAAATTCGTGTGTTGCCAACACTTTTAATAATAGATTTTTATTGATTTTATCGATTTGTTGTTGCAGCCCTAATGTTGTTTGCCGTCGTACTCCGGTAAAAAAACTTTACTATATGTCTCACATGAGCAAGCAGACGTGACACAGCTGGGACTTTGAGACCTGCTTGTGAGGCTAAGTTCAGTGTGTGCGTGAAGCAGCTGACATGTATCAGCTGCAAAATCTCCACAGCACAAACCATATTTGCAGCGTTGTCTGTTACGACTGCTGGACCTTTGCTGGTCAGCCCCCATTTCTGCATGGCCTCTGTCAACATATCAGCTATATTATTAGTGGTGTGGCTCATGTGAGCTTTAATGGTTTGTAGCACATGAGACACGAGGCACCATTTATTGTCGATGTAGTGACAAGTCACTGTCATGTACGACTGCATTGAGAGTGATGTCCATATAATAATAATAATAATGCATTTTATTTGGTAGCGCCTTTCAAAGCACTCAAGGACACTTCACAGCATTAAAAACACAATAAAAACAGTATAAAATAACTATATACCGGTAAAAAGAAAAATTAAAATCAATTAAAAAAACACACAAAAAAGAAAATATATAAAATAACTACATAAAAAAGAAAAATTAAAGTGAGAAGGCTAACTTGAACAGATGAGTTTTGAGTTTTGATTTGAAGGTCAGAAGGCAGTCAATGTTACGGATGTCTGGGGGAAGAGCGTTCCAGAGTTGGGGAGCAGAGTGAGAAAAGGCTCTGTGTCCCATGGTGCGGAGGCGGACAAGAGGCACGTTAAGGTGGATGGAAGAGGAAGAACGAAGGGAGCGTGAATGGGTGGTAATGTGCAGGAGATCAGACAGGTAAGGAGGGGCGAGGCTATGAATAGCCTTGAAAGTGTATAACAGGATTTTAAATTGAATTCTGAATGTGACTGGAAGCCAGTGGAGTTGCTGCAAAACTGGGGTGATGTGGTGGAATGAGGGGGTTTTGGTAACAATGCGGGCAGCTGAGTTTTGAACCAATTGAAGCTTACGGGTTAATTTGTGAGGCAGACCAAAAAGGAGAGAGTTACAGTAATCAATTCGAGAAGTGACCAGACTGTGGACCAGGATGGAAGCAGAGTTCAGAGAGAGGGATGGACGGAGACGGTTGATGTTTCGAAGGTGGAAATAAGCAGACCGGGTGATACTATTGATGTGAGAGTGAAAAGAGAGAGTGCTATCGAGAATGACACCCAAACTCTTAACGTGAGGGGAGGGAGAAACCAAGGAGTTGTCAATATTGAGGGAAAAACTGTTAACTTTAGATAAGGTGGATTTAGTACCAATGAGTAAGAACTCTGTTTTATCACTGTTTAATTTCAGGAAGTTAGACGTGAACCAGGATTTAATTTCAGCTAAGCAGGAAGTGAGGGAGGAGGGAGGCAGTGAAGAGTCAGGTGCAGTGGATAAAAAGAGCTGGGTGTCATCAGCAAAACAATGGAAA
>JBBPBX010103079.1:0-11941 GCA_038048925.1 Garcialebias charrua | reverse complement strand
GTTTGATGATGGATGGATGATGTTTGATGGATGGATGCATGGATGGATAGATAGATGGATGGATGTTTGATAGATGAATGATGGATGGATGTTTGATGGATGGATGGATGGATGTTTGATGGATGGATGGATAAAGTGTGGACCTCAGTCAATAAAGAATCCATATGTCTGGGTTCAGGAAGGCAGGATGTTTGATGATGGATGGATGATGTTTGATGGATGGATGCATGGATGGATGGATGGATGTGTGGATGTTTGATGGATGGATGGATGAATGGATGGATAAAGCATGGACCTCAGTCAGTAAAGAATCCATCTGTCTGGGTTCAGCAAGGCAGGATGTTTGATGGATGGATGGATGTTTGATGGATGGATAGATGTTTGATGGATGGATGGATGGATGTTTGATGGATGTTTGAGATGTTTGATGGATAGATGGATGGATGGATGTTTGATGCATGGATGTATGGATGGATGGATGTTTGATGGATGGATGGATGGATGCATGCATGGATGGATAAAAGGTGGACATCAGTCAGTAAAGACTCCATCTGTCTGCGTTCAGCAAGGCTGGATGTTTGATGGATGGATGGATGTATGGATGGATAAAGCGTGGACCTCAGTCAGTAAAGAATCCATCTGTCTGGTTTCAAGAAGGCCGGATGTTTGATAGATGGATGGATAGATAGATGGATGGATGTTTGATAGATGAATGATGGATGGATGTTTGATGGATGGATGGATGGATGTTTGATGGATGGATGGATAAAGTGTGGACCTCAGTCAATAAAGAATCCATATGTCTGGGTTCAGGAAGGCAGGATGTTTGATGATGGATGGATGATGTTTGATGGATGGATGCATGGATGGATAGATAGATGGATGGATGTTTGATAGATGAATGATGGATGGATGTTTGATGGATGGATGGATGGATGTTTGATGGATGGATGGATAAAGTGTGGACCTCAGTCAATAAAGAATCCATATGTCTGGGTTCAGGAAGGCAGGATGTTTGATGATGGATGGATGATGTTTGATGGATGGATGCATGGATGGATGGATGGATGTGTGGATGTTTGATGGATGGATGGATGGATGAATGGATGGATAAAGCATGGACCTCAGTCAGTAAAGAATCCATCTGTCTGGGTTCAGCAAGGCAGGATGTTTGATGGATGGATGGATGTTTGATGGATGGATAGATGTTTGATGGATGGATGGATGGATGTTTGATGGATGTTTGAGATGTTTGATGGATAGATGGATGGATGGATGTTTGATGCATGGATGTATGGATGGATGGATGTTTGATGGATGGATGGATGGATGGATAAAGTGTGGACCTCAGTCAGTAAATCCATCTGTCTGGGTTCAGGAAGGTAGGATGTTTGATGGATAGATGTATGGATGTTTGATGGATGGACGTTTGATGGATGGATGGATGTTTGATAGATGGATGGATAAAGCGTGGACCTCAGTCAGTAAAGAATCCATATGTCTGGGTTAAGGAAGGCAGGATGTTTGATGGATGATGGATGTTTGATGGATAGATGTTTGATAGATGGATGGATGCATGGATGGTTGGATAAAGCGTGGACCTCAGTCAGTAAAGAATCCATCTGTCTGGGTTCAGCAAGGCAGGATGTTTGATGGATGGATGTTTGATGATGGATAGATGGATGTTTGATGGATGGATGGGTGGATGTATGGATAAAGCGTGGACCTCAGTCAGTAAAGAATCCATCTGTCTGGTTCAGGAAGGCAGGATGTTTGATGGATGGATGGATGTATGGATGTTTTATGGATGGATGGATGCATGGATGGATGGATAAAGCGTGGACCTCAGTCAGTAAAGAATCCATATGTCTGTTTTCAAGAAGGCAGGATGTTTGATGGATGGATGGATGATGTTTGATAGATGGATGCATGGATGGATGGATGGATGGATGGATGGATGGATAAAGCGTGGACCTCAGTCAGTAAAGAATCTATCCGTCTGGGTTCAGCAAGGCTGGATGTTTGATGGATGGATGGATGTTTGATAGATGGATGGATGGATGTATGTATGGATGGATAAAGCATGAACCTCAGTCAGTAAAGAATCCATCTGTCTGGGTTCAGGAAGACAGGATGTTTGATAGATGGATGGATAGATGGATGGATGTTTGATGGATGGATGATGGATGGATGTTTGATGGATGGATGTTTGATGGATGATGTGTGGATGTTTGGATGGATGTTTGATGGATGATGTGTGGATGTTTGATGGATGGATGGATAAAGCGTGGACATCAGTCAGTAAAGAATCCATCTGTCTGGGTTCAGTAAGGCAGGATGTTTGATGGATGGATAGATGGATGTTTGATGGATGGATGGATGGATGTTTGATGGATGGATGGATGGATAAAGCGTGGACCTCAGTCAGTAAAGAATCCATCTGTCTAGGTTCAGGAAGCCAGGATGTTTGATGGATGGATGATGGATGGATGTTTGATGGATGGATGGATGGATGTTTGATGGATGGATGGATGGATGTTTGATAGATGGATGTATGTATGGATGGATAAAGCGTGGACCTCAGTCAGTAAAGAATCCATCTGTCTGGTTTCAAGAAGGCCGGATGTTTGATAGATGGATGGATAGATAGATGGATGGATGTTTGATGGATGAATGATGGATGGATGTTTGATGGATGGATGGATGGATGGATGGATGTTTGATGGATGGATGGATAAAGTGTGGACCTCAGTCAGTAAAGAATCCATATGTCTGGGTTCAGGAAGGCAGGATGTTTGATGATTGATGGATGATGTTTGATGGATGGATGGATGGATGGATGTGTGGATGTTTGATGGATGGATGGATGTATGGATGGATAAAGCGTGGACCTCAGTCAGTAAAGAATCCATCTGTCTAGGTTCAGGAAGCCAGGATGTTTGATGGATGGATGATGGATGGATGTTTGATGGATGGATGGATGGATGTTTGATGGATGGATGGATGTTTGATAGATGGATGTATGTATGGATGGATAAAGCGTGGACCTCAGTCAGTAAAGAATCCATCTGTCTGGTTTCAAGAAGGCCGGATGTTTGATAGATGGATGGATAGATAGATGGATGGATGTTTGATGGATGAATGATGGATGGATGTTTGATGGATGGATGGATGGATGGATGTTTGATGGATGGATGGATAAAGTGTGGACCTCAGTCAGTAAAGAATCCATATGTCTGGGTTCAGGAAGGCAGGATGTTTGATGATGGATGGATGATGTTTGATGGATGGATGGATGGATGGATGGATGTGTGGATGTTTGATGGATGGATGGATGTATGGATGGATAAAGCGTGGACCTCAGTCAGTAAATAATCCATCTGTCTGGGTTCAGTAAGGCAGGATGTTTGATGGATGGATGGATGTTTGATGGATGGATATATGTTTGATGGATGGATGGATGTTTGATGGATGGATGGATGGATGTTTGATGGATGGATGGATGTTTGATAGATGGATGGATGGATAAAGCTTGGACCTCAGTCAGTAAAGAATCCATATGTCTGGGTTTAGGAAGGTAGGATGTTTGATGGATGATGGATGGATGGATGTTTGATGGATGGATGTTTGATGGATGGATGAATGCATGGATGGATGGATAAAGCGTGGACCTCAGTCAGTAAAGAATCCATCTGTCTGTTTTCAGGAAGGCGGGATGTTTGACTCACCAAATACCAAATGACCTCTTGGACTAGCTGAAAACCTGTACATGTAAAAATATGAAAAAGTTAAAAAACAATTCTCAAGTTTATACAATACACTTATACAGTATTCTGTATTATTCAGTATTCAGTATTCCAACAACAGTATTCTTATACCTACATAAAACTGCAGTCAACGTGATGACGTAACGAGGCTGCAACGTGATGACGTGATGACGTAACGACGCAGTTCGTCCGTCTGCTCACTGCTCAGAGGTAAAAAAAAAAAAAAAAGAGCAGAATTAGCAGAAAAATGACGTTGGAAACATTAAAACCCCTCTACCCTATTAACGCATGTTAAATTACAGCGTTAGTCACGCTGTTATTGTGACGTGACACGTTCACGGTAGTGACGCTAACGCGACGTGCGTTTAATTTTGTCTTCGTCGCGTTAAGACTCTAAATAACCACTAAAAACATCCACAAGTGATGCATATATAGTATCGCTGATTTATATAAATGTCTATAAAAGTTTTCAACAGCGTTGAAAGGTTGTCACGCTTCTGAAGTGAAGTTACGTTACATGCTAACGCTAGCCGCAGCTAGTTTGAGCTGCGTCTTTCTTCACGCACTCAAAACTCATGCACAGATACTTCCTAATTTATCTAAATGTTGATAAAGTTTTCTACAGTCTTCACAGTTTGTGACGCTGCGGTTAAAGTCACGTTACTACTGGATTAGGTTAACATTTCCTTGAGATGATGTCATCAAAAGCAACAAAAATTTTTTTTTAATTCTTACCTGAATGAAGTCAATACACTCTGACACTCTGTCCACCTACCGCTGCAAAATTTTATTTAAATCGCTCTCCAAAAATAATCTCCGCTCACCTACATGCACTCAACACACGACGCCATAACTCTGCACGTGTAAGCTCAAGGGGCTTTAACTTTTAAAAACTCGGTCACCTGAGGCCCCGCCCTGAGCCCCCGCCCACTACAGGGTCTATGCTCCACATCACGAGAGGAGGGGCGGCGTTGGAGTTTCGCGCGGTCTCCACATCACGAGAGGAGGGGCGTTGCAGTTTGGCGCCATGTGTGTCAGTGAGCCACACACACGGCTTCAATAAATGCAACCGATACACAAAAACATACACACCACACACAAATACCCTGGGAGGTGCGTAGCCAGCCAATTTTATAAATGTAAATAACTTTTTATTAAAACAATTTTAAGTGTTAAAGCACACTCCAACTCATCCAGGCAGCCTATTAGCCACAAGTTACGCTGATATTGATGAGAAAAAACAATGTTTACATATTAATATATTTGGATACAATCTGTGTTTTATCCAGACATTGGCAAAGGCTGGCTAATACCAAATGTCCCGATAATGTCGGTACGTAGTCTGGCGCATAGGCGGGCCAATACGCTTGCACCAACGCACACACACACACACACACACACACACACACACACACACACACACACACACACACACACACACACACACACACACACACACACACACCACACACACACACACACCAGTATATGTTTGTCTGGTCAGTGTTTGTCCTTGTTTGTCTTGTCTTGTGTTCCCACTCGTGGTCTGCACCTTGTCGTGGTGAGTGGTCTTCAAACAAAGACAGACCGCCTCTTTTTAAATGTTTGTTTTTTCTGTTCTTAATTTAAATCAGTGTTCATCAAGTTCTGAAGCCTGTTCATCATCCATTCATTCTACTCAGGTGTGTCAAGAGGAAACTCCTTAAAGGACCGTCCATGGTGTCCCACAACGACAAATACCCAACATGGGAGGGAGGAGGGGTCAAAGACAGAATGGAGGGCACAAAGAAAAACAAAGATAAAAAATAGAAACATTAAAAAACTGACAAGTACAAGACCCTGGGGAAAAACAAAACAGTAAACACAAAAAATAAGGTTGGACGTCCCAAATTACATCCACACAAGAAGACAAGCGTTAAGACAGACGGTCCAAGGTCCATCCAGCATGGCAGGGGTCTGCAACCTGTGGCTCAGGGGCCACATGTGGCTCTTTAGTCCCTCATCAACAGCTCTTTGAAGCTTTCACCAAAACGTAATGAAATTAAGATGACCTGATACCTGACTGAACTTTGCTGGATTTTTTACCTGGATTATTGAACATGAACTTTGATGTTTTGAACCACTTTGGCTATGGCTGCTTCAGAGGAGTCGACGGAGGAGAGGGCGGGCCCATGAACCATCTTATCACCAGCAAACTGGTTGGTCCACAATGTGAGTGTGCTGCTTGTCGGACTCAGTTTGTTGTGGCCCCTCTGACTGATGAAGTCCTTTGGATGCAGGACGAAATGTCTCAGCAAAAGAAAAAGAAACCGTCCAGATGACCTGACTGGACTTTGTTGAAATTTAATTATACTCATTTTATACACACAACAGAAAAGACTACTTTTGGTAGTTGTCATACTTTTGTACATTTTTGCCCGATAACCACTAGTAAGATAAGTTAAGAACTTTATGGATCCCGCAGGAAATTATTGAAGAAGTACGTTTCTTTCGGCTGCTCCCTTCTTCAGGGGTCGCCACTCGCATGAAAGTTTTGGCCATTTGTTTTACGCCGGATGACCTTCCTGACGCAACCTGGGCTCAAACCCGGTGAAACGTTTCAGCACAAAAACAGAAACTGTCCAGATGACCTGACTGAAAATTGTTGGATTGTATACTGTACCTGGATTATTGAGCATGGACTTTGTTGGTTTTGTCTTGTGCAGTTCTGTGTGAAAAGTACTGAACTTTTAGTTTGTCACAGAGTCAAGATGTGAGTTCAGACTAGTTTATAGAGGCTCAACATCATGAGGATTAAAGCGTCCAGTGATGGAGGAAGTACTCATTCATTCAACCTTTATTTCGTCAAGTAAATCTTATTGAGCCTCGAGGGCTCATTTACGAAAGTGACCTGCTACAAACTAAAGAATGATGAACATCAATGATACAAATACATTAAACAATAAACAAAAGAAAAGAAAAAGTAGCAAAAAGTAGCAAAAACATTATAAGGTAGATGTACAAAAAAATCAAAGACAGGAACATGTCTGCATTGGTTTTTGCCAGGATTCCAACAGATTCTGAAAACCATTTAGAGAAGTCAAGGTCGAGAGCTTCAGATCTTTTTGTAAGATATTCCATGAAGCAGGAGCAGAGTAGGAGAAGGCCCTTTTTCCAAGTTCAGTCCTCACTGACGGAACACTGCAGGTAATCATGTCCTGAGAGCGCACGCTGTAGCTGCACTCACGCAAAGACATGTAGGAGGAGATGTATGAGGGCAGCAGACCAAGAAGTGATTTAAAGATGAAAATGTACCAGTGGAAGAGTCTGCGTGAGGTTAATGATGTCCAATTAACCAGTGAATACAGGGTGCAGTGGTGGGTACGATAATCACAACCAGTTATGAATCTTAGTGCACCATGATAGACAACATCCAACATCTGCAGGGTGCTTGTAGGAGCATTCATGTAGAGAATGTCACCGTAATCAATGGAGGGAAGGAAAGTCACAGATACAAGGCGTTTCCTAACATTCAGTGTTAGACATGATCTGTTTCTGAAAAAGAAACCCAGTTTAACTTTCAGTTTCTTCACTAGGTTTTCCACGTGGAGTTTAAATGAGAGATGTGAATCGACCAGGATACCCAAATATTTATAGGAATCAACAAACTCAATAGGGACACCATTTGAGGAAAAAATCAGAGGAAGATCTGCTGGGACCGACTTCCTACTTGAAAAAAACATCCCTTTTGTTTTTTCAGCATTTAGGACAAGTTTGAGATGGAACAAATCTGACTGGATGATGTCAAAAGCGGATTGCAGTAACTGGAAAGCCTTAGCTACTGTTTTAGCTCGGCAATAAACAACTGTATCATCAGCATAGAAATGTAAGGATGCATCAGGGATGCAGTGACCTACATTAGCTATGTAGATTGTAAAGAGGGTTGGTCCTAAAACTGAGCCTTGTGGTACACCATTTTTAACTGTTAAATAGCTGGAAAAAGTACCGTTATGTTGAACACATTGCCTCCGATTGGAAAGATAATTAGAAAACCAACCGATGGTGTGATCAGAGAAACCGATTTCTGAGAGCTTATGACACAGGATGTTATGATCCACAGTGTCAAAAGCTTTAGACAGGTCTAAGAAAAGTGCAGCACAATAATCCTTAGCATCCAATGCTTCAACAACATCATTCAGAACCTTCAGAGAAGCAGTTGTTGTGCTGTGTTTTTTCCTGAAACCAGATTGATGGAGAGGTAAGATGTTAAATGAGTCCAGATAATTTTTGATCTGAGAGTTTATCAGTTTTTCTAGAACCTTGGCTAAGATGCAGAGTTTAGAGATCGGTCGATAATTGTTCAGTGAGGTGGGGTCACCTCCCTTCAGCAAAGGAAGAACAAAGGCTGTTTTCCAAGCATCCGGAATGGTGTTTTGGCTTATGGACAGATTAAAGATGTGGGTCACAGGGACTGTGATGATATGAGCAGCCAGCCTTAAGAAATAAGGTGGAAGTTCATCTGGACCTGCAGATTTTTTAGGATCAAGATCATTTAACAGTTTATTTACCTCACTGACTGAGAACGGAGAAAAAGAGAAGGTGTGATTAACTGAGGATTGACTTGTAGGAGGGATTTGATTTGTAGAAGTTTGGTTATTAGATGAAGTGGCTGATTTTCCATTTGTAACTGTGTCAAATAATGAACTAGAAGCAACAAAATGTTTGTTGAAACAGTTCAGGATCTCGTGCTTATTTGACACAGGAACAGAATCAACAAGAAGTTGTGATGGGAGGTCAGATGATTGGGGGGTGCCTGAGAGAGATTTGATGGTTTTCCAGAATTTTTTAGGGTCGTTTAGATTTTTGGAGGTCTGAGATAAGAAGTAGTTACGTTTTGCGGCTTTGATGGCAGTTGTGCATTTATTCCTCAGCTGCCGAAATTTCAACCAGTCAGTGTCTGAGTGTGATTTTCTTGCTCAAACACTGTACTTAAGTAAAAGTACAAATAAACAGACAAAAATTTACTCTAGTAAAAGTAGAAGTACCATATTGTTTTTACTTAAGTAAATAAGTACTGTACTTGCTTTTAAAAATACTTAAATTATTAAAGTAAAAGTACTTGCATTACCTAATGCAATAGTCTACAATATCATTGTGTGTACTGTATGTATATTTTCTGTAATACATTAATAGTGTTGAGTCATTTTAAAGAACAATGCTGCAGATAATACATGTTTTTATTGTCTTTACTCTGTGACACGGTTGGACTTGTGATTCTGTGCATCAGAATTTCAGGCATGACATGCAGAGTTAAACGTCATTAAGCAAAATACGAAAGAGGAATGATTATATCTTTGAAAGTTTTTATTATCACAAAGCAAAACCGATGTATCATTGTAACTGCAGTAAACATGTTTAAGTAAAATTTGTCTGCCTGAAAAAAAGGAGCATTACACACATAACAAAGGAATATCTGATCATTTCAACTCCAGTTTGTCTTCAACTCTAGTTAAAATATTTTCTAGTCAACCTTGCAATGGGTCAATAGTGAACAATATTTTAACTTCCTGACACCATTTTCAAAACTTGGACCTGAGTGTCGAGACATTTGGAGACATCTCTTGTCTCCTAACATCCCATGAACTGACACATTTTAATATTGCAGCAAGAATTTCTTGTTCAAGTTCAGAAGAATTTGTTTTTCAAAGTTTTTTTGAGTCCAGTCTGGCTCTTTAGGGAGAGAGAATCTGTTCTGCTGAACTGAACAATCTTTCAATTGTCTTTCAATAATCTTTCAATAAGGGCATGGGTGTTGTGTATCTTCTGGCTGACTCTCCGCGGTGGAATCCATTTTGGGTGTGTTAGTGGTGCTGTGGGCAACACTAACCAGCCACTAGGGAGCACAAGCCAGTGTATCTCTTGTGCCGGTCCCAAGCCGGGTAAATGGTGAGGGTTGTCAGGAATGGCATCCGATGTAAAACACTTTTGCCAAAACCATAATGCGAGTTCATCAAAGTGAAACCATACCGGATCGGTCGAGGCCCGGGTTAACAACGACCGCCACCGGTGCTGTTGACAAACAGGGTGCCGGCGGATATTGATGGTTTGATGACAACAATTTGTGTGCATACACACTTAAGACCTGCAAACATTAAATAATTACAACAGCAGCTACACATAAATAATATGTAATCAACTAAAAATACCAAAATTTAGGTTGACTCAGTTCACAACTATATTACTCAAGTGTTTTGGTTACCGGTAGTCTTTGATGAGGAGATGCTGCCTGTCCTTGAACACACCAAGTGGATTCTCTCTCTATGATTGATCATGTTCTGAAAATGATAAACACAAAACAAAATGCAAGCACAATCATTAAATTGCACAGAGTTTAAATGTTCTTCTTCTTGAATTACATTTGAATTGTTTAAAAAAAATGCTAACCTGACAAACAGGAAAGTGGACAAGATTGTCCTCTTTCACTTGCCACATCCATAAGTCCAATTCACGCTGGAAAGCCGTGATCGTGTTGGACATCTGCGCTCCATCTGAAAACAACTTGGAAGCGATTTCTTCAGCCACAATGAAGCTAACTTTCACTGCGGCCTCGTTTCTGGCTGTGGGTTTCATGAACAAACTGCTGCGACCGCAGTTTGCCTTTTAATTCTTGGCAGAATGTGTTGCTTTTCTTGAAGGCTAACTTTAGCGTACCATGTTTGGTAACAAAACCGACACCGCCTCGTAACACAAAAGACATACCGGTCTTTCTCCTTGAAGCACAGACAAGTATTCGCCTTCCCATCTTTCTTGAAAATCTGGATATTTTGGGATCATTATTTATAACTCAATTCCACTCGTTGGCATGGATGTGGAAACACTGCTGCGGCTTCCGTAGTCGAAAGGCATTGTGTGGCTACCGTAGTCGAAAGGCATTGTGGGAAATGTAGGTTTTGGTCAAAACACGCTCGTATTTATTTTTAGACACTCAAAACCTTTAAGCTAAGCTCTCACGGGCCACTTAAAATGACATGGCGGGCCACATCTGGCCCGCGGACCTTGACAATGACACATGTGGCCTGGAGGAAACCCCCTACATGCACAAGGAACACATGCAAAGTCTACATGGAAAAGCAGATATTTGAACAATAATCCTTTGTTGTTGTTTATTTATTTAGCTAACTGTCCCACTACCATACAGCAAAGTTTTGTTGTTGTCGTGTTTTTTATTTTTAGTGACTTGCTTATTATTACACGTCACATACATACAGATTTAGAATGGGTGGACTTGAGACCTGAGAGGTGGGGGAACCAGAGTGCCTGGAGGAAACCCCTACATGCACAAGGAAAACATGCAAACTCTACATGGAAAAGCAGATATTTGAACAGTCATCCTTTTTTTTTTCTTTTTTGCTAACCATCCAACTACCAAAGAGCCAAGTTGTGTTGTGGTCGTTTTTTAAGTGACTTGCTATTATTACATGTCATACACATACAGATTTAGAATGGGTGGACTTGAGCCTGGGAGGTAGGGGAACCAGAGTGCCTGGAGTAAACCCCTACATACAAGGACAACATGCAAACTCTACATGGAAAAGCAGATATTTGAATAGTAATCCTTTTTTTTTTGCTAACCTTTACACTACTGCACAGCCAAGTTTTCGTTGTTGTCAATTTTGTCTGTTTTTAAAGCAACTACACAAAGCACATGCAGATGTGGACTTTAGACCCGGAAGGTGGGGGAACCAGATTGCCTGGAGAAAACCCCCAAATGCAAACCTCATACAGAAAGGCAGATATGTGAACCCTAAACCTTTTTTTTTTCCAAACACTTACCATGCAGTCTTTACATGTGGTTTGTTGCTGGCTTGTTGTTCAGATGACTCTCTACCCTTATTCAAAGAGCTTGTGATGGATTTAAATATTCTTGAGAAGACGTTCCTAATCCTCTTAAAGTATTTCCTTTTTGATTTCACCTCTACACAAGGTGAAGGATTTTTACTTTGACAAGAATATTTTTTGTTTGTTTTGCATGAGGTAATGGCTTCGAAGGGGTCTGTGTCGTTTTTTAAGGGATTTCCTGACCGAATGTTTTTATTAAATCTGTCTGAAAGATTGAGAGTGAAACATTTCAAACTTTCTTCACTTGCAAGTTTCACACTCAGACCCTTAAATCCATCTGTAATACTTCCTTTGTC
>JBBPBX010103078.1:0-11941 GCA_038048925.1 Garcialebias charrua | reverse complement strand
GAGCAGGCAGAGTGTTTAGCATTCTGACTGCCTGATGAACAGAGCTGTCTCTCAGTCTGCTGGTTCGAGCCTGGAGACTCCTCAGTCTCCTCCCTGATGGCAGCAGTCTGAAGCAGCTGTGTAGTGGGTGTGTGGGATCACCTGCCATGCGGTGGGCTTTCCGAGTGAGGCGTTTGCTGTGTAAGTCCTGCAGTGAGGGCAAGGAGGTGCCCACGATCTTCTCAGCTGCTCTCACAATGCGCTGGAGGCTCTTGCGGCATGATGCAGTACATGCACCAAACCACACAGTGATGCAGCTGGTCAGGACACTTTCTATGGCACCTCTGTAGAAGGTGCTCATGATGGGGGTTGAAGCTCCAGCCCTTTTCAGCTTGCGGAGAAAGTAGAGACGCTGGTGAGCCTTCTTTGCCAGTGCTGCAGTGTTCCTGCTCCAGGACAGGTCCTTTGAGACGTGCACTCCCAGGAACTTGGTGCTGTCTACTCTCTCCACTGCGGTGCTGTTGATGGTCAGAGGGGATGTTGGGCATCCCTCTTCCTGAAGTCCACAACAATCTCCTTTGTCTTCTCCACGTTGAGAGTGAGATTGTTGTGTCCGCACCACAAGGCCAGGCGGCTCACCTCGTTCCTGTAGTCCGTCTCATCGTTGTTGCTGATGAGACCTACCACTGTTGTGTCGTCCGCAAACTTGATGAAGTGGTTGGAGCTGTACGATGGTGTGCAGTCGTGTGTTAGCAGGGTGAATAGAAGGGGGCTCAGCACACATCCTTGTGGGGCCCCTGTGTTCAATGTGATGGTGCTAGATGTGTTACTCCCGATCCGTACTGTCTGTGGTCTCCCGGTCAGGAAGTCTAGCAGCCAGTTACACATTGAGGTGTTCAGCCCCAGACTGTCCAGTTTAAGGATGAGCTGTTGGGGGATGATGGTGTTAAATGCCGAGCTGAAGTCGATGAACAACATTCTAACATAGGAGTCCTTCGTGTCCAGATGTGTGAGAGCTGTGTGAAGGGCAGAGGAGATGGCATCGTCGGTTGAGCGATTAGGTCGGTATGCAAATTGGAAGGGATCCAGGGAGTCAGGGAGGACAGATGTGATGCTTTTCATGACTAGCCGTTCAAAGCACTTCATCAGGATGGGGGTGAGTGCTACTGGGCGATAGTCATTGAGGCATGCGGGCGTTGCCTTCTTTGGGACAGGGATGATGGTGGTGGCTTTGAAACAGGTGGGGACGATGGCCTGGCTCAGTGAGATGTTAAAGATGTCCGTGAAGACCGCTGCGAGTTCCCCTGCACAGTCCTTCAGCACACGACCAGGTATGTTGTCAGGACCAGAGGCCTTCCGGGCGTTAATCTTGATGAATGATCGCCTTACGCTGTCTGAGGACAGCGTCAGCACCTGGCCATCAGGAGAGGGGGGGAGTTTATGTGCTGGTGTGCTGTTACTTGCCTCGAACCGAGCAAAGAACTCATTCAGTTCATTCAGCGCAGAGGCTGAGCTGTCACAGGTCTGGGGGGGTGGTTTGTAGTTTGTGATGGTCTGTATTCCCTGCCACAGACTGCGTGTATCCCTGCTGTCCTTGAAACGGTGAGCTATTTTCCCAGAATACTGCTTCTTTGCCTTTCTGATGCCCCGGTCCAGGTTGTTTCTGGCTGCCCTCAGGCTCCATGGACAATCCATGACGAGCACAGAAGTCCAACAACAGAACACCACTCGGGTTCAGATCAGGGGGGCCGTTCCTCCCAACCACACCCCTCCAGGTCTCACTGTCATTGCCCACGTGAGCGTTGAAGTCCCCCAGCAGAACAAGGGAGTCCCCAGGAGGCGCACTCTCCAATACCCCCTCCAAGGACTCCAAAAAGGGTGGGTAATCTGCGCTGCCGTTTGGCGCATAGGCACAAACAACAGTCAGAGCCCGTCCCCCCACACGTAGGCGAAGGGAGGCTACCCTCTCGTTCACCGGGGTGAACCCCAACGTACAGGCACCAAGATGGGGGGCAACAAGTATGCCCACTCCTGCTCGGCGCCTCTCACCAGGGGCAACTCCAGAGTGGAAGAGTGTCCAACCCCTCTCAAGGAAACTGGTTCCAGAGCCAGAGCCATGTGTCAAGGTGTTTGTGCATGTGCAGGGGTTTATATTTTATTAATATTTATGAGTTTGGACAAGCATGTATATTTTGTATTAATCTATGGTTCAAACACAAACTGCAGTTCAAAATAATGAAAATAAAAAGAAACTGCTGCAAAGGTTTAAATTCTATTATTTGTCCATGATTATGACTTAAATATATTTTTTGTTTTCTGGGTTTTTGCTTTTTGTCCGATTTCGTCCAAATATAAAGTTAAAGAATGAAAAGTGAATAAACCTGTTTCCTTCATGTTGCTTCTTTAAATTCACGACTTTTGGAAGATTTGAGTTTTTATTTTTAAAGGTATGGTCCAAAGAAAACAGAACAGTTCACTTCTTCTTCTTTAGTTTTTATTCATTCTGGTGTTTAGAGTTCTAACAACTGGAAATGTGGACGAGCTGCGTCTCTGCTGCCGTCTTCACCTGATCCCGTCCTCTGAACCAGCAGCAGGTCTGCTCTTGTCCGACAGACTGTCGACAATCAGCCGAAGGCTAAGCGAGGTTTAGCGCACTGTCAGCGCGGCTGATGGATGACTTTCTCACCCCCCAGGTGAGGAAACCAGGGGCCTAACAGAACATTATTACTCAGGATGTAAAAACCAAATCCAGGGTTTAGAAACGGTGCAGACGGAGGAGAACAGGAGACGATTTATCAAATAAACCTGCAGTCTGAGAGCGAAGTGCTCTGTTAGTAAAATATGGAACATTAAGGTCTGTAATATAAGATGGAGATAGGTTGTTGAGAGCTTTGTGGGTTAGAAGTAAGATTTTAATTAAAATTCTGGATTTGACAGGGAGCCAATGGAGAGAAGCTAAAACTGGAGAGATATGATCTCTCCCAGTAACTCCAGTTAAGACTCTGGCAGCAGCAGTTTGGATCAACTGAAGACTTTTTAAAGAAGTATTTGGACACCCAGATAACAAACCATTGCAATAGTCTTTGAGATTTTCATTAATGAAAAGTGCGTTATAAATTGAATTCATTATTATTATTATTAATAGTCCAATCTAGACGTGACAAATGCATGAACCAGTTTTTCTGCATCATTTTTAGATGTTTCTAATTTTAGTGATATTACGCAGGTGGAAGAAGGAGGTTCTAGTAACATTTTTAATGTGGGGGATAAAAGACATGTCCAGATCAAAAATAACACCAAGATTTTTATCATTCGAGCTGTATGCAGATTAATGTCATCCAAGGAGGAGAAAGACTGAAACATTCATTCCTAAGATGCTCAGGTCCAAAAACTAAAACCTCAGTCTTGTCTGTTCAAAAGCAGAAAATTTAGGGTCATCCAGGTTTTTATGTCTTTAAGACATGCTTGTAGTCTGAGTAACTGATTAGATTTATTGGGTTTAATGGACAAATATAACTGTGTATCATCAGCATAACAATGAAAATTTATCCCATGCTGTTTAATAACTTTACCTAATGGAAGCATATACATGTAGTCCCTGACTTACAAAGGCCTCGACTTACGACGTTCCGGACTTACGAACAGTACAGTTGTACAGTAAATACAGCACTGGTATGTGCTTTTAGATGAAAGTGTGTTAGCTAACTGTTTGTAAATAAAGTTCTGTGCATGTTTATGAACCAGTATGTACGCTTGTTCAGTCTCATGTTGAAAAACGGGTGTGCGGCGCAGCGTTAGCATACATTTTCCGACTTACGAGCAAAAATCCGGACTTACGAACGCCACATGTAATACGTTCAGACATACGAATTTTCGAGTTACGAATGGTACGTCGGAACGGAACTCGTTCGTAAGTCGGGGACTACCTGTACAAGGTAAAGAGTATAGATCCAAGCACTGAGCCCTGAGGAACTCTATGACTAACTTTGGTGTATGATGAAGTTTCATTATTTACATTTACAAACTGGAATCTATCAGATAAATATGATTTAAACCAATTTAGAGCCATTCCTGTAATTCCAACATCATATTGAAGTCTCTGTAGTAAAATATTATGATCAACTGTATCAAATGCAGCTCTACTGTTGGGGATGATGCTCAGCTACTACCACGCCGAATTTTAGCTCAAAACCTGAAAAAACTGACTGAGTTTAGCCATTTCTGTGTTGTCTAAGGTTGATTAGATATGGCAGCCATCTTTAAATGGGTCAGCGTCAAACATTAATAATCAGTCGTGGGCGTTCCTGAAATGAATATTCCTGAAGGTTTCAATTAAATCTGCCCAATGGTTCACCAGATATTTTGCTAACAGACCAATACAGACCATTCCTTATTGCCTCATTGTAAATAAGGAATAACATTTTTGCTGCTTAAAGTCACAGATCACTGTGACCCAGCTGTGACCCGGCTGTGACCCAAATGTGAACCAGCTGTGACCCAGCTGTGACTCAGATGTGACCCGGCTGTGACCCAGATGTGAACCAGCTGTGACCCAGATGTGAACCAGCTGTGACCCAGATGTGAACCAGCTGTGACCCAGATGTGAACCAGCTGTGACCCAAATGTGACCCAGCTGTGACCCAAATGTGACCCAGCTGTGACCCAGATGTGACCCGGCTGTGACCCAGATGTGAACCAGCTGTGACCCAGCTGTGACCCAGCTGTGACTCAGATGTGACCCGGCTGTGACCCAGCTGTGACCCAGATGTGAACCAGCTGTGACCCAGCTGTGACCCAGATGTGAACCAGCTGTGACTCAGATGTAACCCAGCTGTGACTCAGATGTGACCCAGCGGTGACCCAGCTGTGAACCAGCTGTGACCCAGCTGTGACCCAGATGTGACCCAGCTGTGACCCAGATGTGATCCAGCTGTGAACCAGCTGTGACTTAGATGTGACCCAGATGTGAACCAGCTGTGACTCAGATGTGACCCAGCTGTGACCCAGCTGTGACCCGGCTGTGACCCAGATGTGAACCAGCTGTGACCCAGATGTGAACCAGCTGTGACTCAGATATGACCCGGTTGTGACCCAGCTGTGACCCAGCTGTGACTCAGATGTGACCCAGATGTGACCCAGCTGTGACTCAGATGTGACCCAGCTGTGACCCAACTGTGACCCAACTGTGACCCGGCTGTGACCCAGATGTGAACCAGCTGTGACCCGGCTGTGACCCAGATGTGAACCAGCTGTGAACCAGCTGTGACTCAGATGTGACCCAGCTGTGACCCAGATGTGACCCAGATGTGAACCAGCTGTGACTCAGATGTGAACCAGCTGTGACCCAGATGTGACCCAGCTGTTACCCGGCTGTGACCCAGCTGTGACCCAGCTGTGAACCAGATGTGACTCAGATGTGAACCAGCTGTGACTCAGATGTGAACCAGCTGTGACTCAGATGTGACCCAGTGTGACCCAGCTGTGACTCAGATGTGACCCAGCTGTGACCCAACTGTGACCCAACTGTGACCCGGCTGTGACCCAGATGTGAACCAGCTGTGACCCGGCTGTGACCCAGATGTGAACCAGCTGTGAACCAGCTGTGACTCAGATGTGACCCAGCTGTGACCCAGATGTGACCCAGATGTGAACCAGCTGTGACTCAGATGTGAACCAGCTGTGACCCAGATGTGACCCAGCTGTTACCCGGCTGTGACCCAGCTGTGACCCAGCTGTGACCCAGCTGTGACTCAGATGTGAACCAGCTGTGACTCAGATGTGAACCAGCTGTGACCCAGCTGTGACCCAGCTGTGACCCAGCTGTGAACCAGATGTGACTCAGATGTGACCCAGCTGTGACCCAGCTGTGAAGCAGATATTTCAGACAGACCAGACTTCTTCCAGTCTTGGCTCCTCTCCTTCCTCCCAGATGTTCCAGAGGTCTTGGAGTCATCAGGACTTCCTGATGGTTTTATGGGCGAACATGTTTTCTGTTCTGTTAGTAAAATAACTCAAAGCCCTGAACACATCTGAGTCCACTATCACTGGACTCATGTCTAAAACAAGATGGCCGCCACAGCTAATGACCACAGTGACAGACTTGGTGGTAGCTGAGAGTTCCTCCTCAGCACGCGCTCTGAGCGCGGCCATGTGAAGGCGGGCGACACGCATCCTGCGGCGGTTCCTCTCAGGTTTGAAGTAAAAACTTGAGGAACTTGTTACCTGAGCGGATGTTGGAGCTCCGGAGTCACTTCATGGTTCTGGTTTCCTCAGAACCTCTTCAGGTTCTGGACCTCCTCCAGAGGGCTGAGAACCTCACACACCTGAAGACCAGGACCCGGTTGAGTCTCCCGGAGAGCTCGGTGTCGGTTCGGTCCAAACTCTGCAGAGACAGAACAGTGTGCATATATATATCTATGGTGAGGAGGCTCCGTGACTCCGCCCCCTCACCTGAGGAGCAAAGTTCTGCTTCCTGGTCCGAGGGACGGGTCCGGAGCCTGAGCAGGTCTGAGGTGGACCATGGAGGATCAAAGAGCCGCTCCGAGACAAAGGAACCGGTTCTGCAGGTTTCCCGGAAGATCAGGTGCGGTCTCTGAGAAGAACCGGAGACCAGATCCACCAGGTCTGATCTGATCCTGATCTGAACCTGATCTGAAGAACTGATCTGATCCAGATCTGGATCAGATCAGGTAATAATCCATCATCTTTACCCACTTCTTCCTTTCCAGGTCGCTGGTGCCCAAATCAGTACCTGAGAGGCGGGGGACACCTGGACAGGTCTCAGTCCATCACAGGGACACCTGGACACGTCTCAGTCCATCACAGGGACACCTGGACACGTCTCAGTCCATCACAGGGACACCTGGACAGGTCTCAGTCCATCACAGGGACACCTGGACAGGTCTCAGTCCATCACAGGGACACCTGGACAGGTCTCAGTCCATCACAGGGACACCTGGACAGTCTCAGTCCATCACAGGGACACCTGGACCGGTCTCAGTCCATCACAGGGACACCTGGACCAGTCTCAGTCCATCACAGGGACACCTGGACCGGTCTCAGTCCATCACAGGGACACCTGGACCGGTCTCAGTCCATCACAGGGACACCTGGACCGGTCTCAGTCCATCACAGGGACACCTGGACAGGTCTCAGTCCATCACAGGGACACCTGGACAAGTCTCAGTCCATCACAGGGACACCTGGACAGTCTCAGTCCATCACAGGGACACCTGGACAGGTCTCAGTCCATCACAGGGACACCTGGACAGGTCTCAGTCCATCACAGGGACACCTGGACAGGTCTCAGTCCATCACAGGGACACCTGGACAGGTCTCAGTCCATCACAGGGACACCTGGACATGTCTCAGTCCATCACAGGGACACCTGGACAGGTCTCAGTCCATCACAGGGACACCTGGACAGGTCTCAGTCCATCACAGGGACACCTGGACAGGTCTCAGTCCATCACAGGGACACCTGGACAGGTCTCAGTCCATCACAGGGACACCTGGACAGGTCTCAGTCCATCACAGGGACACCTGGACAGGTCTCAGTCCATCACAGGGACACCTGGACAGGTCTCAGTCCATCACAGGGACACCTGGACAGGTCTCAGTCCATCACAGGGACACCTGGACAGGTCTCAGTCCATCACAGGGACACCTGGACAGGTCTCAGTCCATCACAGGGACACCTGGACAGGTCTCAGTCCATCACAGGGACACCTGGACAGGTCTCAGTCCATCACAGGGACACCTGGACAGGTCTCAGTCCATCACAGGGACACCTGGACAGGTCTCAGTCCATCAAAGGGACACAGTCTCAGTCCATCACAGGGACACCTGGACAGGTCTCCAGTCCATCACAGGGACATCTGGACAGGTCTCCAGTCCATCACAGGGACATCTGGACAGGTCTCAGTCCATCAAAGGGACATCTGGACAGGTCTCAGTCCATCACAGGGACATCTGGACAGGTCTCAGTCCATCACAGGGACACCTGGACAGTTTAGAGTTATCAGTCCATGTTTTTGGTCTGTGTGGGAGGAAAGTGGAGAAACAAAATAAAAATATAATAAAATAATAATTGAGAGGTTCTGTCTTCTTCCATCATGTAATCAGCCTCTGTCAGCTCAGCTGTCCCTCGTTGTCCCTGTCCAGGTGTTTGTGATTGTCCCCTCATCAGTGTCCCTGTAAGTTCTGCGTCTTGTTGTTGTCCCCTGTCCATGGATTGTCCTGTGAAGACGTCATGCTCTGTCTCCTGCGTGTCTCGTTATGTCAGTTTTTTCTGTCATGTCGCCTTTTTGTTAAATAAATAAAAAAATTATTTTATCCTTCCAGCTCCTTGAGTCCTGTCTGCACTTTGGGCCCAAAATCCTCCTCACCAGATAATAATAATAATTAGTATTAGTATAATAATAATAATAATTAGTATTAGTATAATAATAATAATAATAAGTATAATAATAATAATAATTACTATTAGTATAATAATATAATAATAATAATTAGTATTATAATAATAATAGAAATAATAATTAGTATTACAATAACAATAATCAGAGTCAGAGAATCTTTATTGTTGTTCCACCACATGGGGTACATGTGATGAAACAAGATTATGTGCACAGGGTCCAAGTTACATCCAACAACAAAATGTAAGAGAAGAACAGTAATAACATCTAGGATATAAATAAGAAAAACATCAACTAAAAATACACTATTCATTCAACCTTTATTTAGTCAGGTAAATCTTTTGAACCTCATGGGCTCATTTACGAAAGCGACCTGCTAAAACTAAAGAACAATGAACAGCAGTGGTAGAATTTCCTTAAACAATAAACAATAAACAAACAAACAATAAACAATAGAAAACAAAAGAGAGAAAAAAACAAAAGAAAGTTTTTTTTTTTTTTTTTTAACAAAGTATCAAAAAACTAGCAAAACATTATAAGGTAGACGTATAAAATCAAAGACAGGAACAAATCTGCATTGGTTTTTGCCAGGATTCCAACAGATTCTGAAAACCATTTAGAGAAGTCAAGGTCGAGAGCTTCAGATCTTTTTGTAAGATATTCCATGAAGCAGGAGCGGAGTAGGAGAAGGCCCTTTTTCCAAGTTCAGTCCTCACTGACGGAACACTGCAGGTAATAACATAACAACACTAATATCATAGAAAACATTACTCCAAACAGCAGCACGAACATGAGTCTGTATGAGCAGATGAACATGAATGAACAGCAGCATGAAATAGATCAGCAGCAACATGAAACTGATCAGCAGCAACATGAAACAGATCAGCAGCAACATGAAACAGATCAGCAGCAACATGAAACAGATCAGCAGCAACATGAAACAGATCAGCAGCAACATGAAACAGATCAGCAGCAACATGAAACAGATCAGCAGCAACATGAAACAGATCAGCAGCAACATGAAACAGATCAGCAGCAACATGAAACAGATCAGCAGCAACATGAAACAGATCAGCAGCAACATGAAACAGATCAGCAGCAACATGAAACAGATCAGCAGCAACATGAAACAGATCAGCAGCAACATGAAACAGATCAGCAGCAACATGAAACAGATCAGCAGCAACATGAAACAGATCAGCAGCAGCATGAAACAGATCAGCAGCAACATGAAACAGATCAGCAGCAACATGAAACAGATCAGCAGCAACATGAAACAGATCAGCAGCAACATGAAACAGATCAGCAGCAACATGAAACAGATCAGCAGCAACATGAAACAGATCAGCAGCAACATGAAACAGATCAGCAGCAACATGAAACAGATCAGCAGCAACATGAAACAGATCAGCAGCAACATGAAACAGATCAGCAGCAACATGAAACAGATCAGCAGCAACATGAAACAGATCAGCAGCAACATGAAACAGATCAGCAGCAACATGAAACAGATCAGCAGCAACATGAAACAGATCAGCAGCAACATGAAACAGATCAGCAGCAACATGAAACAGATCAGCAGCAACATGAAACAGATCAGCAGCAACATGAAACAGATCAGCAGCAACATGAAACAGATCAGCAGCAACATGAAACAGATCAGCAGCAACATGAAACAGATCAGCAGCAACATGAAACAGATCAGCAGCAACATGAAACAGATCAGCAGCAACATGAAACAGATCAGCAGCAACATGAAACAGATCAGCAGCAACATGAAACAGATCAGCAGCAACATGAAACAGATCAGCAGCAACATGAAACAGATCAGCAGCAACATGAAACAGATCAGCAGCAACATGAAACAGATCAGCAGCAACATGAAACAGATCAGCAGCAACATGAAACAGATCAGCAGCAACATGAAACAGATCAGCAGCAACATGAAACAGATCAGCAGCAACATGAAACAGATCAGCAGCAACATGAAACAGATCAGCAGCAACATGAAACAGATCAGCAGCAACATGAAACAGATCAGCAGCAACATGAAACAGATCAGCAGCAACATGAAACAGATCAGCAGCAACATGAAACAGATCAGCAGCAACATGAAACAGATCAGCAGCAACATGAAACAGATCAGCAGCAACATGAAACAGATCAGCAGCAACATGAAACAGATCAGCAGCAACATGAAACAGATCAGCAGCAACATGAAACAGATCAGCAGCAACATGAAACAGATCAGCAGCAACATGAAACAGATCAGCAGCAACATGAAACAGATCAGCAGCAACATGAAACAGATCAGCAGCAACATGAAACAGATCAGCAGCAACATGAAACAGATCAGCAGCAACATGAAACAGATCAGCAGCAACATGAAACAGATCAGCAGCAACATGAAACAGATCAGCAGCAACATGAAACAGATCAGCAGCAACATGAAACAGATCAGCAGCAACATGAAACAGATCAGCAGCAACATGAAACAGATCAGCAGCAACATGAAACAGATCAGCAGCAACATGAAACAGATCAGCAGCAACATGAAACAGATCAGCAGCAACATGAAACAGATCAGCAGCAACATGAAACAGATCAGCAGCAACATGAAACAGATCAGCAGCAACATGAAACAGATATCAGCAGCAACATGAAACAGATCAGCAGCAACATGAAACAGATCAGCAGCAACATGAAACAGATCAGCAGCAACATGAAACAGATCAGCAGCAACATGAAACAGATCAGCAGCAACATGAAACAGATCAGCAGCAACATGAAACAGATCAGCAGCAACATGAAACAGATCAGCAGCAACATGAAACAGATCAGCAGCAACATGAAACAGATCAGCAGCAACATGAAACAGATCAGCAGCAACATGAAACAGATCAGCAGCAACATGAAACAGATCAGCAGCAACATGAAACAGATCAGCAGCAACATGAAACAGATCAGCAGCAACATGAAACAGATCAGCAGCAACATGAAACAGATCAGCAGCAACATGAAACAGATCAGCAGCAACATGAAACAGATCAGCAGCAACATGAAACAGATCAGCAGCAACATGAAACAGATCAGCAGCAACATGAAACAGATCAGCAGCAACATGAAACAGATCAGCAGCAACATGAAACAGATCAGCAGCAACATGAAACAGATCAGCAGCAACATGAAACAGATCAGCAGCAACATGAAACAGATCAGCAGCAACATGAAACAGATCAGCAGCAACATGAAACAGATCAGCAGCAACATGAAACAGATCAGCAGCAACATGAAACAGATCAGCAGCAACATGAAACAGATCAGCAGCAACATGAAACAGAGCAGCAGCAACATGAAACAGATCAGCAGCAACATGAAACAGATCAGCAGCAACATGAAACAGAAGCAACATGAAACAGATCAGCAGCAACATGAAACAGATCAGCAGCAACATGAAACAGATCAGCAGCAACATGAAACAGATCAGCAGCAACATGAAACAGATCAGCAGCAACATGAAACAGATCAGCAGCAACATGAAACAG
>JBBPBX010103076.1:0-11941 GCA_038048925.1 Garcialebias charrua | reverse complement strand
CTCGCCATCTGGTTTCACTCTGGTCACAGCTGCTGACAGGGAACTTCCGGTTTGACTCCTCCAGCAGAACCGTTGAGACACCTTTAGCAAGGCTTTCCAGAAGGTTCTAGAAACTCTCAGAGAACTGGAAAGAAGCTTTCCAGTAATAAAAGAAAAAGAGCCAAGAAGAAAAAAAAAGCCTGGCACACAACCAGAGAACACAAAAGTCTGTTTTAGCTTTCTAAAACTACAATAGTCACTCGGTTTGCTGACACATCTCAAAACCAGTTTTTTAGGCATAAAACGACATAAATTGTGCTTCTTATCCTTCTCCTTCGGTGAGACAAAAATATATAACATATAAATTCTTTTTTCAGAAAATAAAATATACTTTTAACTCACCAAGTTGAGTTCTGTTCAAAAAATAAAATACCTGAACGCAGTTAGGTCGAGGAAAAAAGTGCAGAAACCACTCTTTATGTCTAAAGAGTTTTCTCAGATGACAGACATCTTTTTGATCAAGGTTCCTCTAACTTTCTCCTCTCTTCTTCATGTGACTTGTATTTATGCACTCTGCTGCACATGTGCAGAGGGAAACAGAGCCAACGGCTGCGGGACCAGTCACGTGAGCTACACATGCAGGCGACTTTTCAAAATAAAAGTCTTCTGCTTACATTAAATACTGTGACCAAAATAACCTCTTTGTGTACAGATTTCAACAAAATAAAAGATAATTACATCAAATATTACCTTTAAAATACCTGTAATCATTATCTTTTATGGTTTCAACCATTTTAGACCTATTTCCTATTTATTTCTCTATTTATTTATTTCCTATTAATCTGTTTAATAGCCAAATAAATAAAATGGATACAACAATAAAGGTTATTTTAGCCTGGGTTACACAAAGCGATGCTGTTCATTTAAAAGAGCTTGATTTTAAAGGAAAGGGCTTGAAATACAAGCTGCTTTAAAAGAAAAAGAGCTGCAGTTAAAGGAGAGAGCTGCATGTACAGAGAGCTATTTAAACGGCTTGACTTGGAACACAGATAAAAGGAACTTTTAAGCTGAAGTTCGTTTAAAAGAACTTGAGATTGGTGTTAAATCTTTAGGGCAAAAATCATTGAATTTTGATGCAAGTAAAAATATATGTTTGGTTCCTCCATTTAACGAAAAAGATGTTAAATATTTCACAATGTTTGAAATAGTAGCACTTGCACTTACATGGCCTAAAGATGTGTGGTCTTTGTTGTTGTAGTGTTTTGGTTGGCAAAGCACAGGAGACTTATGCATCACTATCAATGGAAGATAGTTTTGATTTTAATAAACTTAAAGTGCTATGTTGAGGACATATGAACTTGATCCTGAAGCGTATCGCCAAAAGTTTCGCAAATTAAAAAAGCGCTTCAATCAAACTTGTGGAATTTGTAAGGGATAAGGAAATTATTTTTTGATCGATGGTGTGCATCTAAAAAATGTTAGTTTGCACAACTTGGACAACTAATTTTGATGGAAGACTTTAAAAACTGCTTGCCAGAGAAAGTTGACACTTATTGAAATTAAAATAAAGAAGTGGATGTGTCTAAAGCTGTGGTACTTGTTGATGAATACATGATGACTTTATTTTTGAGAACACACACAACTTTTAGAGATTTGGAAAAGCTTACGATAATGGAAATTTAGTAAACAGTGTTTTATTTTCACCTGTGGAACTAGTGAAATTGGGTGAGCCAGGTGATACTAAGGCAAATTCTAATGGACTGGAGTTAAAAACGGTTACGTATTGTAACCCCAGATTCTATGAGTAATAGACCTTTTACCAGTTGACGTCATCACGCAAAGCTCGCCTGAAACGAGCGTTCTGATTGGACGGCAAAAAGCCGAAACCGGATGCAAGGGGGGTAGGAAGGAGCCGAGGAGCTTCGTAATGATAGAGAGTTGTAATTTAGAAGCTTGGTTTCTTAAAGCCCAACACCCACCATGTTTTCAAATTGCATCGCCATTAATATTTATTAGTTTATTTAAAAATAATACAGGAGCGTTTACTTATATTGTGGAGAAATAACACTAAATGTGTTATTTCATGATTTATAGCAGATTTTAGCATGCAGCTCCGGGAAAATCTGCCCCTCTCCATATATGGGCATTCACTTGGGCATTCACGTCACCAAAGTGACGCCTTGGAGTTACAGGCGAGCAGAGGAAAAGAAAAAGGAAGCATTTTTAAATATTCCCTAAAGCTGCCTGTTGATTAATCCTGCTGTCGCTCACTCATATTCTGAGCGAGCATCCACTTAGACATACTAGTTTAATTCGTTTGATCGCGACAAATTCATTCATTTCCGCATCGACTTTTTATTCTCTCGCCCCGTGATCAGAAAGGCAGCCAGCCGCTCAGCTGGGCTCTGCGCGCGCGCGTGCTTCCCGACCTGTGCTCCCCTTAACAAGGCTGACGAGAGATAAGAGCAGATACACTCGAGGGAGCAAATTACACCGGCACGAGGAACTTCAAAGGTGACCAGCGGAACGAGGAGCCAGAGACCTCGCGGCTCGCTCCTCAGGGGCAGAATGAATGAGAGCAGCAAAAGGTCCGCAGCGGTGTTATAAAATAAATAATAAATAAAATCAGAGCGCTGGTCCATATACCGATACACACAAATGCACCAGGAAATATGCTGTTTTAACTACCACTCTCTCTCATAAACCTCCATGGAAACTCACTCCTACCTTCTGCCTTCTGGGTGGAGATCAATGTAACAAAAGGCATGACCCTTCGGGACTCTTCGGCCAGGTTTCCGGATTCATTCGGGAGTGGGGTTTTTTTTGTTTTTTTTTTTAACCCTCGCCTGGCCCAAATGCAAAAATGAAAATAGACCTAATAATAAATTACAGTAATTGTACAATATGGTGAATTGTTAGTGTCATGGTGGGTGTTGTCCTTTAAAATAGTGAACAACCACTGGTCAAAATGCCTGAACATTGTGCCGCGGATACGAGAGGAGGTGATTGTGTGCGCTGATGGAAAATGGGGAAATCCTTCAGGCTTTTTTGCGAATGTCCAGCAGGGTGAGTCGTTGTGTGTTGTTGTCAATGTAGTGGACCTACCCAGGGTCAAATTAAGGTTTTTCCACCACTTCTGAGGTCAGAAGGCCTTTGAGACGATAGTGTTCATTCTCGCTAGTATCATCCCACTCTTTTAACAACTGACGCATGTTCTCTGCCTCTTCTGAGGTCAGAGGACCTTTGAGACGACGGTGTTTATTCTCGCTTTTTTGCGACTGGGATACGACCTTTTGACCTGGGCACACCTCAGAGGGTGTTTTGTTTTGCATGTGAGCCTCAACAGCAGTTACAGCGCACTGTTTCATCACTGATTGTTTAAACTGATGTTGTAGCTCAAGGCCTTTTTTGAGACGTTTTTCTCTTTGTCGTTTGCTATTGTTGTCACTAACTGTGTGCTCTGAGTTATCCATGTGCTCTGAGTTATCAAAGACAAGGTCACTCAATGTACCAGTTCGGTCATCCTCTGTATCATTCAAGTTTTCAAACAACCAACTTTTGTCCACTATCTCCTCAGAGCTTAGTGGTGCGTTGCCTTTTTTCTGGAACCTCTGTGATTTTTTGCCGGTCTCGGACTGTTCCGTTCGAGGGGCAGGGGCAGGAGGAGCTTGTCCTTGAACTGGGGGTTCCTGTTCGGACCCCCTTTTGTGATATGGTATACTTTTGTGACCATCTTTCTTATCCTTAGGACGTGCGCCCCCCCTTTGAAATCGTTTTATGTACTCTGGGTCTTGTCTGAGCCACTCTGGCTCATTGTTCCAGCGGGCATCTTCACTACGTGGTTTGTGACCATCTTTCTTATCTTTAGGACGTGCGCCCCTTTGAAATCGTTTTATGTACTCTGGGTCTTGTCTGAGCCACTCCGGCTCATTGTTCCAGCGGGCAGGTTCCTGTTGTGGTTTGTTAGTTTGAAAAACATGTTTTTTCTCGCCTTTTTTAGGAGAGGGAGTTGATGAACTTGTCCCTTCCAGCTCCAGCGAGTGGGATTTGACCTTTTCTTGGTAATGTAGTTCACGCTCTGGTTTTGTTTTTAACCAGATCGGGTCAGGGAGTTGACGAACATCAAAACCATTTATAGCACGCCGTTTTATTTTTCTTTTTAATTGCTCAATCTCACTTTTTAACTCAAGTTTTTCTTGTTGAAAATTTTCTCTTCTGCGAATGTTATCTTGCCTGAACAATTCAAGTATTTCTGTGTGCAGCTGTAAAGCTTCATCACAATCGTTATCTCCCATCTTTTTGTTTTGATTTTGTTTGATCTCACGTTTTAACTTAAGTTTTTCTTGTTGAAAAATTTCTCTTCTGCGAATGTTATTATGCCTCAACAATTCAAGCTTTGCTGTGAGCAGCTGTAAAGCTTCATCATAATTGTTATCTCCCATCTTTTAGTTTTGATTTTGTTTGAATCAATAAGACGGTATTTATTATAGTGTATGCAAATAAATGCTTTCTTAGCGTTGAGTTACTTCACTAAAACAGCTTCCTGGGTTTATTCCAGTAATCTATAAACAAGTCTTTCATTCATTCAGTACCTTTTTATTTATTTTAGGTTTTACCTGCAATGAAACATATGGTAAGTTAAGCCTTTGTGGCCGTATTAACTTAATAGACCTATCTTTTAAAACAATTACTATTAAACCACGCTTAATGTTTTCTGTCTTTCACTCAAACGCCTTCTTAAAGATTACAAATAAATGCAATGTTAACACTAAAATGTTAGCAGATTTTGTTTTATTTTGCTCCAAGAGAATGTATTTCAGATTCAGTAAAACTGTTTTGAGTTGCCGCAGTTATCTGGATTGAAAAATGTAATTTTGTTTATTTTAAACTTTTTATTTAAAATAAACTGGAGTCATTAATTTTACACAGAAAAACGTTAAAAATGCCATTTTTAACTAAAAGTGTACAGATGTACAACAATTCTGTTTAAAATTCAGAGATGTGAAGAGCTTAATGTGGAAATTGCTCTGTTCTCCATCATTTTTTTTTTTTAATTTGAAAATCAAATAAAAAATGCTTTTTGAGTGTTATTTTAAATCTCTTCAGTATTTAAAATGAGCACAAATTGTGTGTCTGTACCTCTGTTATACTAAAATTTGTATTTAGAATAACCAGGAGTTTTTGTTTGCGTACAGAACCATTTTAAAAGCTGGTAATTCACCATAAAAATGCTGACTTTTTTATGATGTCTTTGAGAAAATGACATTTGCTGTGCTGAGCGAGGCGGAGCTCGCTACACAGATACGTGACGTCAACCAATCAATCACAGCGGTTGTAGTTCATTCCAAGCATTCATGGTAAACGTAGTTTTCTCCACAGATAATATATACACTATATCTATGGTTTTCTCACCCTCGACCAATGTAGTACCGGAAATGACGACAAAGTGGGTTGGTCGCAACGGCGTGCGTTCCCACTACAGCGAATCAGCGCTCGCTACGAGTGATTGACAGCTCCCAGCTCTCGTTTCATCCAATCACAGCTCATAAACAAACGTGTACCTGGACACGTAGCTCTGTAACGTTACTTTAGCACAGCAGACCACAACTTTATGGACTCTTAAAACAACTCAAACGCTACGAATTAACTTTCCAAAATTCTGAAACATGCGGCGAACACACCTAGACAGGCCAACCTAGTTACGCTCAGTAACACAGCACTGCAGCTGTTGAACAAACACGGACTCTCTCGGAGCGCGTCAAGGTCGGTTCTGGTCCACTTTTTCGTGGATCAGAAACTCGGGTCTGAACAGAACCACTATCCGACTACGTTCTAACAGTAATATGCTTCTTTGACCTGCTCTAACATGTAAAATACCAGCACAGCAATCTTGTAGATGTTAAATTAGCTTTTCAGGCAATTTGACTCGGCGGTCATTTTGCAGTGAGATTGCCTCAGCTTGTGCAACGTAATCTGGACCGGGTCCTTATCAGAACCACCAGACACTTCCCACACAGCGAGACAGATCCCCACCAAACTACTTATAGCGTTTCAAAAGTTGAACAAATAACAATTTCAGCTTCAAATGTCATTAACTGCAGTCCTGCAATCGTTCTGAACACTTTTCCAGCCAAAATAATTAATCTGTTAGAGTCTAAAACTTGGATCCCAATATGCAAACATGACGTTACAGTTCATGACTGAGACCACAGATATCAATAAACTTTCAGAACCACGTACGAGGCCACCAGATGTAAGGGGTTATGAGGAGGTCAATATTAATACTGACCTCTTTACCTTAATTAATTTACTTATTCAGATTGAATAGTAAATTCACGGATTCTGTTCTTTTTCAGTTTACCCAATATTTCTGTGATCTTTATGATGGATAAATAAACAGAGCCATTAAGTGACAATGGACACGTTAACTTAGCTTGATATGTCAAAGAGACACTATCATTTATTTAAAATGAATCAACTAAATTAACACCATTACACTTGATTGACATGATTTCACTTTCTTTCAAATTAATACGTCAGCACACTTAAATTTAACACAACAGACTTCAATATTGGATGTTAACATATTTAGTCTGTGGGCTCTTCAGCTTAAAATAGTTTCCAGCTTAGAATTGAGGGAAAAAGATAGGAGGAAAGATTTAAGAAGAATTGGGAGGTTAAGAGAGGAAGTTTATCTTGCATTTATGAAACCAGATGACACTCTTCCGTACGCGTCCAGCTAAGATATCATCACACCTCCAGCAAGCAAACAGCTGCTCCTTTACCTTAAGACGTCCGCCTTGGTTCTGGTAAAGAGCTGTGGTCAACTTTAGACTGACGAGTCGTCGGTCCCGCAAGTCCAAGCTGGACTCCACGCGTGTTTACCTTGTCGGTGTCGGTGATACTCGCTTTCGTCGGCAGAAGTCGTGACAGTCGTGGCTTCTTGGCTCAAGATAATTTATTCCAGGAAGGAATAACAAAGTTTTTGAGCTTACGCTCGGAGTGGACCCATAACAACATGTTATCAGTCCCAGCTGGATGACGAGTCCTTAGCGCGTGACTGTTGGTCATTCAGCTCTTTGGAAAGTTCACATCATCTTTCGAAGCTCCCAGAAACTCTGCAGGAACTTTCTCGTTCCTTCCAAACTCTGCAGACTCTTGCAGACTCTTGCAGACTCTCTGCAGACTCTCTGCAGACTCTGCGTTCCAGCCACAGCTTAGAACTTAAAACAGCCTTAGAGAGGAGTTCACTTGCCTTATCAGACCCAAGGTTACAGCCAGCAGCAGAGAGAGATTTGTTTAGGGAAAGGCACAGCAAGCTGGAGCCCTTTCATGAAAAACACGGATTACAGTCCTCTGAGTTTCTAAACAAAACCGTCCGGTCTCTGTGACCCGAGACTGCACCTTTGACACAGCAGTGAACACAGTTTAAACTCTTACAGAATAACACAGCTTAAAAGCACACATCATGAAAATGACAAAAGTTATTCTTTTGATCACATCAGCCTAAAATCAAAGATAGAAATAGTCTCTTTTGGTGACTATATTTATCAGATTACAGCTAAATGAATGATTTTGTAGTAAATGTCTTGCTTTACTGAGAGGTCAGTAAAGGTCATCACTGGACAGTTCAAAAACCTTAATTTGACCCTGGGTAGGTCCACTACATCAACAACCTGTATATCCAAGCGTCAAAAATAAATGTTTTAAATTTCTCACACCAATACTTCTGATATTTAGACTGATTTGGTTATTGTTACAGGTTTAACATCTTCTGTTAGCTGCTATAACTAGCACCATGTCTTCATAAGAGCCGTCAGTATTAGCACAGTATGTAAACAAAGACATGACGTTTGAGTCACACAAATGTTCACAGCGTCCTTATTTCTTATTTGATTTCTGTAAACTGTCTTAAATACAACCTGAGACAATTGGTGATGTTGTGATGTGAAAAATAAGAACTATCCCAAGAGATACATTTATTAGCTTTCCTGGGAAAATTTAATTATCTTTGAGAACGTATTTACTTTTGCACTTTTGACACACTGTTTATACAGCTTACACTTTATTAGACGTAAAATGTGTGAAAATCTTAAATATATTAAAAACAATATATTTTGCATGTGAATTCCATAATGACACACACAATATGGTTATATATTGTGTTTGTTTTTGCAGACAACGAGGTGGCTGCAACCATGCTGGAAATACATTCTAAACCAACCTGCACCCAGTTACCTTGTACATGGAAGGGACCAGCCCCAAAACGAACTGCACCTGCTACTTGGATGAGCTGCAAGTTTTAAAGTGAGTTTACTCAGTGTTCCTGAAGAAATTTCATATTACGCTTATAACACAAATACCCAGAAAGGTGACTTTCAGTCAAACTTCACCAACAACTGGAATAATACAATATCACTTATTTTGTCTTATTCCAGTCAAAAAACTATTCAACATTTTACAATTGTAGTTTATTTTATTGTGTTAATTATTGTTGTTTTCTAGTGGCACTAGATAATAAATGCAATCACATATGCACGGTTTTAAATGTTTTCTACAATTGTAAGATCTGGAATAGTTCTTGGACATTTAAAAAAAAAAACACTTCTACAAACAGATTTGCTAATATGTGTTAGTTATAAACCACATTTTTCATGTTGGTGTCATTATAGGCATGTCATCGGCATCCAGAAGTTTTCCAGGAGAACGCTGAACAGCCTGCATTTTGAACCCAAGACATCCTGATGAGCCCATGAGCGTGGAGCCATTGTTGCCTTTTGCAGGTTGTAGTAGTAAACTTTAAAAACCACTAACGCTTATCTGTAGGTCTTTTTTTATTCCTTTATTTTGTCTAGAATTTAAAACTTCATGTTTTTTTCTTTTGAGGTATGCTCAAAGCCCCTGGCTGCGGTTTCTCTATCCAGACCCTCCGGCAGATGAAGTAGCTGACAACCGCGGGCCCTGTCCAGTCTCCACGACATCAGAGAGACCTGCCAGAAGTTCAAAACATCTTTAAATGTCTCACAAGCAGAATCAGATTTAATTGAGGCAGATGCACGCAAACAGTCATGCAGTGAAGAATGGTTCACTGCTCACACATGATTTATACTGTATAAGTCACAAACAGAAACAACGCATACCAGAAGATGTGTTTTGTGTTTGTCATTTCACTTGTTAAAGGACAGAAAGTAACCTGCTAATATTTAATGTTTATGGGGTTCTGGTGCTAAGTCATTGGATGACCAGAGAGCTGGACTATAAACTAGAGAACAGATCTGACAACAGCAGAGTCACAAAGAGGATTTTCTTTCGGCCTGGTTAGGTCACCATGATAAGAGAGACTGACCTGTTTTTGTTGTAAACGCTCTTTCTTTATCTAGTGAGATTCAAAATCATAAAATGTGACTAAAACAGCATTTGTATATTAACAGATTAAAAAACTTAACTAAACAAAAGTTCCACTTCTATATATATATTTTATATTTAAAGGTTGGTGTGTTCATGTCTAAATTTAATGTACTACAATCAATGTGTTTTGGGATGTGTGGACTATTTCAGTAATCAATCACTGTAATAAACATGGATTTGAATACAGTATATAAATTTGGTCAAATTGGGGAGGGAATGACTGAGCCAGCTGAGCAGTGCTGTGAGTTTTCATTGGATTAGCGTGATGTCCTTCAAAAACTTCAACCAATGTGATGTCACGGTCGACAGAATTTATTTAAAATATATATATTTGGATCATGACAGGCCTGACAGGTCCATAAATGTACAATACACTCCTTGTACAATACATACCTCTTCCTCAGTGTACTGCTTGTGTCCTGGATGCAGAGAGGTGGCCAGGTTCAGACTAGCTTCCCTTTTTCCACCTCTGACTTGACATCAAACCCTTTGTCAGCAAGGAGTTGTTGGCCAGTTGCTGTAAAACAAAGTATTAATTCATATTTGACAATAAACAAAACAGTCTTGTGTATAGTTAAACTGTATGCTTATATACATTGACAGGATTTTTTTTTTTCTGTGACAGCATTTCACCGATGCTCCCAGCAAAACTGTGCGAATAACTTACAGAAACAGAAATGGCAGAAATGTTTTCAGATGCAATGCTGTTAGACCTCAAATAATGTTAATAAAACATGTTTGTCTTGTGGAAACTATACTGTATATTTTTTCAACGCAGAAAGACTTCAAATGATTACAGGCTAACAGTGCAGTGGTCTGTTCATTTTTACAGAGCTGCATGTTTGACATTTTACTCACCTGTTCTTCAGGGGGGTTGAAGGAAGAATCTCTTTGCATGTCGCAGGTTGAAACTTCAACACAGCCAGTGGACTGAGGAACAGCGAGGTCTCGTAGAACTAGCTGGCTGCTAGCTTAGCAGCTGTCCAGTAGCATTCTGATGCGGGAGGTTGTTCTCTGTTTTGTCTGTTTCCCATATCAAGATGTAATGTTGGAACGTAATCCACGGAGCTTGGATCATTAATGGCCATGCCAGATAAAAAATGCTGATTACACACGTTGCTGCTTTGTGTCGGGGTGAAGTCCTGCCGGCGAAGCGCTTGAAGCCACATCTTCCTTCTTTTAGTTGCTTTACTCGACTTTCCTAGAGGGACTTGGTAAAACGAACAAGTCTCACCTTCTTCTTTTACTCGTTTACGTTGCTACGAACAATTACAAAGTTATTTATTTTTTTATTTTTTTATTGGAGTAAATAAAAAGGAGTTTGTTAACCAAACAAACTCCTTTTTATTTAAAAGAAAATGTGAATAAAGAAAAAAAAAGTAAAATAACTTTGTCCCAGGCGGGAAGCGAACCCACTTCTCCCGGTCAAAACGACAATGCATTAACTCGTTGAGCTATTCGAGCGGACTGAATTTTCAGGTGTCCAACTTCCCCATATAGGAATCACTCCTCCTGACATTTTAGCTGCACGTAAAAGTTAGAGATTATTCGTTATATTTTAAAACCCTGGCTGCGCGCAACAGTTAGACAATATTAGTTATTGTTTAATGACATTCAGGTCGCGCTGAAAGGCGGAAATGGGTGTGCGCTTCGTGTTATTTACGTTGTAACATAAGCTGATTTGTGATCAGTTATTAACAAAAATTAAACGCAGAAACACTAATATATATATATCCAGCTAACAATTTTTTTTTTGCCGAGTCTCCTCTCTTAAAACACGAACACTCCACCCACGTGAAGAGAGCACCCCACCCACTTCCAGAGAACTGCCCACCCACTTCAAGGCGGCTCTGCGGCAAATGCGTAATGAACGCGGGTGGCCCAGAGCCACCCAGGGGAGCCCCGGGCCATTGAGGGCTGGCCAATGCGTAAACGGCTTATGAGGAAGAAGATGAAGACGATGAAGATGAGATGGCCTGACTTGGCTAAAGCATAGTTTAGATTCTTTGCTAAGGTTAACACATACCAGAAATGGAGCAGAGTATATGCAATGTTTTGAAGTTGTTAAGAGTTGATAAATCAAATTTTGGGAAATTTAAGGGTTTTTGAGACAGTATTGAATTTATAAGGTCAAATTAAAGTCCAGTTGTTTTTTATTGAACGCCTTTTTAAAGGTATTGAATTTAACTTCATTATTCCTGCATATACCCTGTTGAGGCGTGATATTTGATAGGAGGGACAGTCCGCTTCATTTTATTGTTTTGTTTTTATTTTTATTTGTTTTATGGTTTCATTTTTACATTTATTTTTGTTTGTTTTTGTTTATTCTTTATTACTTTTCCCGTTTGTTTTGTTTATTTCTTATTACATTTATTTGTTGTTTTGTTTGTTTTGTTTATTTCTTATTACATTTATTTGTTGTTTTGTTTGTTTTGTTTATTTCTTATTACATTTATTTGTTGTTTTATTTTATTCTTTGTTTTTGGTTGATTTCTTTGCTTTTTGTTACATTTATTTTTTAGATTGTTAGTTTTGTATTGCGTTTCCAGCATAT
>JBBPBX010103072.1:0-11942 GCA_038048925.1 Garcialebias charrua | reverse complement strand
CAAATTATTAGTTATTTTATCTTTATGTCACCCCTAGTGGCAACAAAAGCCCCTTCCAAAAAACCTAAAGTGGCCCATGGGCCACCAGTAGATAACTACAGCTGTAGCATGTTGTTGCGGCTCTGAACACTATCAATTTAGTGAACAAAGGCATGAAATTGCTCTTTTGTTTGTAAAGGTTGCAGACCCCTGGACTAGACCTTGAAGTTAACCAAATTCAGACACGTGTTCAAAGCCTCTGCTGAATGAATGAAACAGATGGTTTTACAGCTAAATTTAGCAGAAACCCCACCACCTGTCCTGTCAGCCTTTCTTCCGAGCGTTAGCCAAACTAGTTAGCATTAGCGAAGCCGCTTTCAGTAGCTCATTTTAGTTTGATAGAAAACGTACAACGCTGCTTAGATCATAAAGTACAAGTTATTGCGCTAGTAGAAATAATTTTACCATCTCCACAGTCAAAAGGAGCCGTCAACCCTAGACGTTCGTCTTCATGCGGCAAAGTCATTTAGGAGCCGAACCAACGTGTGAACCGCTGCCCCGGATGTAGTTGTGCCCCGGATGTGGTTGTGGGGTCCTGAGTTGCTTTCAGGTACAGAGCTAAAGCTAAGAAAATTCCATAGATCACTACTGTGGCACTGCCGTAACAAATCAAATTAACCTTGTCAAGCAAGAGAGAGCTTAGTTTAAGATTATATTTAGTTAAAAAGGTTCGCAGCACAAAACAGAGAAGAATGATTCAAAATTAATGCCAGTTTACAAAGCAGCTTCTTGTTTCCCCGCCTCCCCATCCATCCATCCATCCATCCATCTTCTTCCCCGCCTCCCCCACAAATCAAAAGCAGTATAGTACAGTATTCGGTGTTCATGAAGGCATCAGTGCTTCCTTTGCCGGTGTTTCCTGTGTAGAACAAAGGCAGGCTGCAATGTTTTTTAATATTTAGTTTAAAATAGTACACAAGCATTGCAGCGAAAACACATTTTGAAGCTGGAGACCACTGCACAGAAACACTCAGTCAAAACGGTTTTTTTTTTCTGCTTACACAAGCCTATGTTGCTATTTTTATTATTTTAATGCCTTGATAAGGTTTTTATTCTACCAGTTTTAGGAAGAGTATGTCAGTGGGGTGTTATAATATATTTTTTCTTTCTAATACAGAGTAATTACTCATTTTAAGTCCAAACTGCTATAAATTAAGGTTAATTACGGTAAATCTTTCCTAATGCAAAATTCCGAGAGTGTATTTTTGCAACTTGCCTCTTTGTTAGAGAAAAAGTTACAACTTGCCCCAGTCAAAAAAATTTAATATCCAACATCCACCATTATGTGCTTATAAGTGTGTAACTATATATTTTCTTTTAATGGGTCATGCAAGTGTAAAAAAAAAAAAAAACACTTAAACAAACCCGTCAAGGAACTACCCAAGCACAGGCCTATAACATCTGATCATCCTGACCTGATGACATCATGCCAGGGATCAGGCACAAGCAGGAGTGTGACTGCAGCTTCATCTCCTACTTCACACAGAAGCTGTTTAGACTCAAACACACTAAAAGTGACCAAACTAAACTGTAGACACACTACACAACACCCTTGGTCTTCTTCTCCATGTGCAAAACCATAATCTGACGAGGGATTATTTCCAGGAGCAGAAGCAGCCTGTGGCCAACCTGCTGCTGCTGAGGACGACGACATCTGTGGGTGAGGAGTCCAGCCTCCATGAAGCTGAGGAACCAGAGGACACCATCATGGTGTCCTGAGAGCAAAGATGACATGGTCGCCCGTGAAAACAAAAACTGTAAAACAGTTTGGTTCCATTTAAGTTGTGTGGGTTGCACCTGCACAAGAAGAGACATGGTTTTGTTCTTCATGCACACACTTAGCTTAATAAAGATGGCTTTAACATTTGAGAAGCTTTTGTAATGCTATTTTTATGCCAGAAATATGTAATATGTTAAATTTTTTAAACCTTTGTTTAGCATCACGAAAGGTTACAATTAATCACCACCAAAAATTAGATATGTGGATGTAAATAATCTTATGACAACAGTTGAACCTTTTGCATGTTTATTTCATTTCATTGTGTCATAAATCATTTACAGTAACTGTCACATTAGATGGTCTCTCTGTAAAAATTTCAAAGCAATCAATAATCACAGCAACCTTATTTCCAAATGACTGCACAAACTCATGTGGCATAACTTTACGCAATGTGTCTCTGTCTGGCCACACAATAGAAGGTTGCAGGATTTTATATAATTGTGACAGAATTTGTGACAGTCCCCTGTTCAGCAATCTGTTGAGATTCATCAGTCGGATCTGAAAAGCATTCCAGCTGAACCTCAGCTTCCTCCAGGACATGATGGCCACAAACGTCTTCATCCTGCTGTGCCACTAACCCAGCTTCCTGTGATGTGCTGTTAAGTTGCTGGTGTCGTTTAAGTCGTCTTGCACAGCGTGCCACGTCAGTCGGTTTAACGTCAGTGTGATCCAGACGTAGAGATGGAGACCAGTCTGCATCACTTCATCTCATAAGCTGGCTGACCTGCAATCACATAGAGATGACACATAAATGACAGGTGACAGCTGTGATGAGAGAAATGCAATTTCAATCCTGTGTATGTCCTGTACATATTGCAGTTTTGAAAATAAAGTTGTTTGACTTTTTTTATATGTAGTTATTAAATCCTGCTATTTGTTCAGGCTTATTGCCATTTTATCCCTGTTTTTTTTTAAGACTTAGACAGTAGTTAGAGTCTAAATATGACTTAGCTCTGTTTCACACCTAGTCTTAGAAATGATTGTCCATGCTTTTATTTCTTCTCGGTTGGATTATTGTAACAGCCTTTTAGTAGGGATTACTAAATCTTTTTGGAAAGCACTTTGTAATTTTATATCTGTCAAAGGTGCTATATAAATAAAGTTTACTTTACTTTAGTTCATTATTCGTTCATTTAAGTACTGTATTGTATAAATAGGATATAAATAAAGTACTTGTTGTGTTCACCACTGGGTGTCATTGGTGACTAAGGTTGAGGTGAAAAAGGAGACGATAGCTAACTGTAGCATCACAGGATACAGAAACAAAGCATAAAATAAACACACAATCAGCTTACCTTTATGAAAATGCAGTGAACAAACACATGTTTGCTGATATCTGATTGAATGTGATCTCCTTGCGCCTGACAGCTGCAACCCAGGCCAACCTGCGTCTCCTGCTTAGATCTTCCATTTGCTGTCCACGGTCTTTTCTATAGGCAGGAAACCGGAAAAACTTTATGCCAGAGTGTCCTGTTTTACTCGAACAGCCTTTGATGCAACACCAATGACCCATTTTCGAATTAAAATGCACAATAGAACTAAAGCTGCTATCAGTAAGGCTCACAACGTCAATATCAACACAAGATGGCGCCCGGTACCCACGTAACACGGGCTGTGACGTCACGAGCAAAAGACAGATTGCAAAAAATAAATAAAAATAAAGGTGTTCAAACAAAACACCCCGACACAAAACGCGTCTGCGCTCTATCAAAGACAGTGAAATAAATATAATCTTACCTATTAGGATTTGACCACATTTTATGGCGGGACTGTTGGGTATTAATCCATGAACAGTCAGTCGTTGGTCCTGTCTGACCACTTCAGGGCCTCCCTGGCCTGTGGTCTGAGCAGGGCGGTGCAGCACTCCCAGCAGGGCTTCCAGCAGCCCCCCACTGTCCCGCAGAGGGCTTGATGGAGTCGCCAACCGTTTGGGGTTGAGGTAGACGCACACTTCTTTCAGCTGCTGCTGCTCAGTCCCACCCTGCATGTGACCTGGCTGGCTCTTCAAGATGGAGGCCGGTGGTGACGTCGTCGAGTTCTCCTTGCTCCCATCTTTGTGTTTTTGGCGCCGAGAAGGCGTTTCCTCCTCAGGAGCCTGGCTAACCTTTTGAGAGCGGGTTCGCCTTTCGTCCGTGAGCTGCGTCGCTTCGTCTTCTTCTGCTCCGTGATGATCTCGGCCTCCTTGTCACTGAAGCGAACGTGGTTCGTGGAAATGCACTGGATGGCCGCGGCCTGGGCCAAAGCTGCCTCCTCTTCACCTTCACTCAGCTCCAGGTAGAAGAGCTCCCCGTTCTTCTGAACATCATCCAGCCATTCTGGTTCCAAGTCACTATGAAAAAGAGGTCATTGAAAGACAGGTCTTTAAATATAAGAGGGTAAATAAAGCATTTATAATAAGTGATGCTTGTTGAATGTATATCTATGTTTTGTTTTTATTAAGTTTATTATTTTAACGTTTATTAGAATTTGAAAACTTTTCTTCTTAGCTGAGGGTTTTTTGCTTTTCATTCAAGTTTTCTCAAATTCAAATGAAAAGTGCAAAGCTTATAAACTGCACTCACATGCAAATGACTCCCCCTCCACTCCCTTCTGAGGGTGTTTAGGGTGTTAGCAACCAGGCTAACACAATCTTTAAACTATTAAGCCTGTACAGGTAGTCCTCGGGTTACGACGGTCTCGAGTTACGATGTTTCGTGGTTACAACGCATCTCCCATTGACTATGAAAAGCCTTATTTCGAGTTACGCAGTTTTACGTCATAAACGTTGTGACGAACGCGGTTTTACGTCGTAAACGGAATGCGGAATATGGCGGATGGACCAGTTTTACATCGTAAACGTAGCGGCGGAGGAATACTGCACTTTACTGTGAACGCGGTTTTACGCCGTAAACGGAATGCGGAATACGGCGGATGGACCGGTTTTACGTCGTAAACGTAAAGTAGCGGCAGAAAATTTTGTACTTTACGCGATGCAGTGGCGGAGGAATACTGTACTGTACTGTGAACGCGGTTTTACGTCTTAAACGGAATACAGCGGATGGACCGGTTTTACATCGTAAACATAGCGGCGGAAGAATACCGCAGAGTACAGTGAATGCGGTTTTACGTCGTAAACGGAATATGGCGGATGGACCGGTTTTACATCGTAAACGTAGCGGCGGAGGAATACCGCATTGTACTGTGAATGCGGTTTTACGTCGTAAACGGAATGTGGAATACGGCGGATGGACCGGTTTTACGTCGTAAACGTAAAGCAGCGGCAGAAAATATTGTACTTTACGCGGTATAGCGGCGGAAAATATTGTACTGTACGCTGTGCAGCGGCGGAGGAATACTGTACTGTACTGTGAACGCGGTTTTACGTCATAAACGGAAAACGGAACACGGCGGATGGACCGAGGAGAATGGCGTCAACAGCATCCTAGTAGGCCATTAACTGTTTTTTCCCTTCATTATGGCTCCCAAATTTATGTGTTTTTTGATAATTATGTAGGGTACTGTGTTAGGATAGGCTAAGTACTTGGTAATACAGTACTGTACTGTACATGTGTATGGTGCAGTATGTATGTATATTCCGACTTACGTCGAAAATCGGTTTACGACGCCGCGTAAGAACGGATCTAGGTCGTAAGTCGAGGACTACCTGGATCGTAGTGAGCTTTGGCTGCTGGTGACATAAAAATAGCTAAATATTTAGGTAATTTTTGCTTGGAATCTCATTAAATTGGTACCAGTATCCCATTAGTGCATGCATGAACTGTGAATAAATCACATTTGCACAATATTTATGTGAATAACATAAAATAATTGTTGTAATTCAGCCACAAAGTGGCTTATTTATGCCCTTATATGACTGCAATATTTTGTCTCCAATATGTCACAACTTGGTTTAGTGGGCCCTCACACTATTGTCTCATGTTTCTGACTCATGGAAACTAAACTGAGACGACTTTGAGACAGTTTCCAGACGCCTGCAACATCTTGAAACTATTTTAGGAGACGATTTGCTTTGTAATTCTTTTGAACAAAATACAAGCGACTTGAGAGCGAGGCCCTGCAAATCATGCGAGGAAACTGAGGAGCGTGTGTCAATTTAACGTAGTTGTGTCTTATTTATTTATTTACTATTGATAATTGTAAGATGTGGGCTCGTATTTAATATTTACATATCTGCTATGCACTGTTTGTGGACAGCCTGTGCTTTTTAAAGATATTTCAGGCAAATACTTGCACTTCTATATTCAAATATTTGTATTTGGACATCATAGATGCAATTATTCAAATCAGTTCATTTTATTTCTATAGCTCCAAGTCACAACAGAAGTCATCTCAGGGCACTGAACAGAAACATTATACATAAAAATAATAAGTTAACACTATTTATCTGAGGAGCAGACTGCTTTGAATTTAATTCCATCACATAACTGTCATCTATTATTGACTTGGAAATATAAAAACATTATTTTTTATAAGGAATTGTGAAGTGGAAAATGTGCAGAAACCTTTGATCGGTGGCAAGTTTAGCCTCTTTTGGAAGGTGCTCAAGCACCCCTAAATTTTAACTCAGCACCCCTGAAAAATAAAGTAAAAAATGTTTTATATTTTTTTTTCTTCTTTTTTGTGACTTTAATTGATGGATGCCTGGTCCCTGAGCTGCTGGCTTTCAGTAACTGTGGCCCCCTGAGCAGTTGCTGTGGTTCCCAACCCTGGTCCTTGAGGAACACCATTCTTCCATGTTTTAGTCGTTTCCCTGCTCCAACAAACCTGACTCAGTGACTTAATTACCGGTACTTCTTCATGTTCTGCAGAAGCCTGTAAATCACCCATTTATTAAAATCAGGTGTGTTGGAGCAGAGAAACAACGAAAACATGCAGGATGGTGTTCCGCAAGGACCAGGGTTGGGAACCCCTAAAAGGGTGGAATTCAGTTTATTCCATTTCCAAAATCTAAACTGAGTCTGGAAACATGTAAAAAATGGATAAAGCCCTGTGGCCGACCTCCTGAGCAGCTGATACAAGAGAGATAAACAGGAAGTACCACGTTCATCCTCCATTTTCTGTCATAATTACATCGTATGCCTAATGGTTAAATTAAAGATTAATGCTTAAAGCTAGTTGTGCTTTGTTTTGTGTGTTTTGAATGTAGATATAGCTACGCTGCAACTTCTGGTTGCATAAGTTTAGTCTTTGTTATGATCAGTTAACTGATTTTGTACAAAGCGTTTATTAGGCTGTTTATTAATGTAAAGCAGAGCGCTCGTCTGTAGCATCTTAGCTAGTCGTCTGTATTGCACGCCGCTAGCTTAGCGCTACTTTTTGTTGTGCTGAACTCTCTAAAATAATTATTAAATCAAGTGTTACTTATGTAGGTAAACGTAGATGTTTTATAACCTGTTAAAATACACCAGAATGCAGGAAATGGCATCTACTTTATTTTAAAATGTTCTGGGGAGGACCCCCAGACCCCCTCATCAATGTGTCCCCCCAACATTATGAATGCTTCTGACGCCAATGCCCACCACGTTGTTCAAGACAAAAACCATAGTCTGCACTGGGGGGCTAAGCACCCCTAAAGGTCAGACTCTAGAATCGCCCCTGCAGTTTCGTCCCTTACAAAACTGACTCCAAGCTGCGGTTCGACTCACATGTTTTTTTTAAACACTCCTGTAAAAACAGACGACATCTGATGTGCTTGTCTCAAACTCCAGTCTTACTCTGTGCACTCGGAGCTAGGGGTGGGCGATACTGCGAATTTTGGACCCAAAAAGTAAAAGTTCTGTCTAGATAAGGCAGAAAAATGCACAGTCCATCACTGTGCTCCACATCAGCTCCCTGGAGAGGCAAAACTCAAGACCCCCAAATAACCAAAACCTCTGCTGGCCAGGACTATTTGGCCTTTCATACAGGGACTGGTTAGGGTCAGGGTGTGTACCCGGGTGAGAAGGTCCTTTGCCAAGGAGTCCAAACCCAGATCAAAACACCCCTGAGTCTAATTCAGTCCCAGTGGACTTCGTGTGCTCAATTGTTGTATCCATTTATTTACATGAAATGACCTCTGTGCCTCCGTCCAGTGAACATTGGATTGAAGAACCAAAATTCGAACTGACCCCCAACCATGTAGTTTAAGATGTGCAACCAATGAAGATTCAGTTCTGGTTCCAGTCTCTACTTGGAAGCGAAGGCCTGAAACAGTGTTGAGAAGAGCCTTGTCTGACCCCCCCACCCACTGCTTCTTACAATAATTGCAAGTCAAAAGAAAGATACAATTTTTTGAGAGGAGATGACCTGTAGGTTCAGTTTTAAAAACCGTTCTATCAAACCTATTTTGAATCAATTTTTGTTGTTTAAAATAACTTTTGTTGGGCCTTTTTACAGGGTCTAATCTGGCATGCACCAGAAAGTCTTTCAAATTTTTATTTCTCCGATATGCTGTTATCATTCTATGTTTGGATAGAAATGTACAGTCTGTTTGAAGTTTACTAAAATTGTTTTTAATGCGACCTGCTATTTGGGTTGTTGAATCTGAGAACGTAAGTACAAGGGGAATTAAAGGGTTGTTTGAAACTGATTTCTGTTGCTCAAAGGTTTTCAAACATCTCCTTAGAAAGGATCGAGAGTAACCTCTGGTGGTCAAAACGGAGAAAAGGATTTTGGTGGCCTGGATGAAATCAGTATGTTGTGTGCAGATTCTTTTAAATCTGAGTAATTGGGACTTGACTATCCCACCAAAGGTATGTTTTGGATGGAAACTTGATTTAAATAATAAGCAATGAGTATCTGTAGGTTTAAAAAAGACTTTTATGTCAAGTTTATGTGTGTCTGGGAACTGACTACCTTTAAAAGTAGTCGTATCCAGAAAGTCTACAGACTCAAAACTTTTTACTGATTTCAACTTAATAGATGAATTGTGTGTATTTAAAGTGTTTAAGAACACTTCAAAGTCCTCTAAGGAGTGTGGCCACACGCCCCAGATGTCATCCAAAAACCTGAAATAATATAAGGGTTTTTTGCTACATTTTTCTAAGGCCATCTTCTCCCAGTGAGCCATATATAAATTAGCATAAGCTGGAGCAAATTTTTTGCCCATAGCTGTACCTCTAATCTGTAAATAATACCTCCCATTGAACTCAAAATCATTTTTAGTCAGATTCAACTCCAATAATCTCAAAATTTCTTTAGTAGGTCGCTTAACATCAGGATTCTGTTTAAAGGTCTCACTGATGACCTCTAGGCCCTCTGAAGAATCTATATTTCCTTCTATAACTGCTGAAACTCGACCGTGTGGATTCAGCGTCGCAGCCGCGCTCGCCATCTTTTCCGTCTTCTCTCTCAACACAGAGTTCTCTTTACAAACGTAGCCGTGCGCGAAGGCCATCGAGTGGTGAACCGTTGTCTTTCACTCGCGAGCGAGCAAACAAACAAACAACTGTAAAAACAGTCATTTGTATATTGTATTCATTTTTAAGCTCACGAGCAGCGATGTGGTTTCGCCATGTTGAAAATACTAGCAAACGAGGGTCACGTGACACGCGACCGTGCAATCTGATTGGCTAGAAAGCACGGTTGCCCCTAACAACGCTGAAGCTTTCCTCATTGACGGGTAAATGAAGTTCTTCTGAGCTCAGTGAGCTGCTACAAACTCCGTTCCCCTTCCGGAAGTAGCGGAACTGCGTTTTGAGGGCGGAGCCTAAGTTGTTCTGTGGTTCTTCTCACTCATGAAGATCAAACAGACCGTCACTGGTGACGTCATCAACAGCGTTGTTTATGTGACGCGTTGGAAAGCTTTGATCTAAAGCTCATAAATAGACCACCCCAGTGTGTCCCAAACTTATTCCGCAATTTCTTTTGCAAAGCGCACTGGTTTAAGTGTACTTCTGCCAATTGTCTTCAAGCTAGTTTCAGATTAAAAAAAAAAATTAGATTGAATTTCAATTACCAAACAACGGGATTCCTTCAACTGGAGCAAAGGTTCTTCGCAGTCCACAGACGCTCGTCACAGCACCACTGCCATGGATGAGATACGGGAACGTTTTCCTTCAAGCGAAGAAATGAAGGGCCTTCGGGTAGCAGCCTGGCTTAGGGACCAGGTGAAAAGTGAAACCGACGAATTAAAAACGTCAGAGGTCAAAACTAAGGCGTTACCAAAGAAGGCAAGGCAAGATGAAACAGACGTCAATACGCTGAAAAGCACAAAGTCTGATCTTGAAAAGACAAATCTGGATCTTCAAGAAGAACTGATGTGCGAAAAGAGGACGACTCAAGACCTTGAGTTTGAAAGTCAGATAAAAATTAAAAATGACTTCATAAAAACGTCAAAGGTCAGAATTAAGGCGTTAACAAAGAAGGCAAGGCTAGATGAAACAGACGTCCATACGCTGAAAAGAACAATGTCTGATCTTAAAAAGATAAATCTGGATCTTCAAGAAGAACTGATGGGCAAAAAGAGGACTCAAACATACCTTCAGTTGGAAAGTCAGATAAAAAGTAAAAAAGACTTCATAAAAACGTCAGAGGTCAGAGTTACGGAGTTAACAAAGATGGTAAGAAGGCACGTTGAAACAGACGTCCGTACGCTGAAAAGCACAAATCTTGAAAAGACAAATCTGGAACTTCAAGAAGAACTGGCGTGCTATAAGGAAAAGATGACTCAGAAACACCTCGAGTTGGAAAGTCAGCTGAAAAGTAAAAACGACAAATTAAAAACGTCAGAGGTCAGAATTAAGGCGTTAACAGAGAAGGCCAGGCAAGTTGAAACAGACGTCTGTACGCTGAAAAGCAAAAATTCTGATCTTGAAAAGACAAATCTAGAACTTCAAGAAGAACTGGCGTGCTATCGGGAAAAGACGACTCAAAAAAACCTTGAGTTGCAAAAGCACCTGGAAATGTCACGAGAACAGCTGAGAGAAGTCAAACGTCAGAATGCAGAGTTTCTACGTTTGACCGAGGAGTTAAAAAGCTCTCTCAGTGACGCTGAGAAGCAGACTTCAGCGTTGACATCAGAAAATATTGCCTTGAACCTCATTCAAGAACCAGACAAAGCAAAATCTAAATACAGCAGCAAACTTCATAAAGTTAGAGCCAATTTTAACGTGTTGCCAAATAAATTCAATGTGGAAATGCTGAAGCAACAACGAACCAACTTAAGTTAATCGACTTTGACACATAATCCTCTGACAGGCAGCACGGTGACTCTCAGCGAGCAGGTTACCTGGTTCAAATCCCGCTCCGGGGGTTCTTTCTGGCTAGAGTTTGCATGTTATCTCCGTGCATGCATGGGTTTACTCCGGGTACTCCGGTTTCCTCCCACAGAAAAAAAACAAAACATGCATGGGTTTACTCCGGGTACTCCGGTTTCCTCCCACAGAAAAAAAAAAAAGACATTGGCAAAGGATGTCTATATATCCCTGGTGGTCTAGTGGTTAGGATTCGGCGGTATCACCGCCGCGGCCCGGGTTCGATTCCCGGTCAGGGAAAACATCTTTACAGGTCTCCAGCCCTAAATCCTATAGAAAATCTTTGGAGGGAGCTGAAACTCCGTGTTTCACAGCAACAGCCCTATACATATACAGTATATATATATATATATATATATATATATATATATACAGTATATATATATATATATAATATATATATATATATACATTATATACATATATATATATATATATATACAGGTAGTCCCCGATTTACGAGCGAGATCCGTTACAACGAGGCGCTCGTAAACCGGAAATCTCGTAATTTGGAACGGCCGCCATTTCTCTCGTAAATCCGGAAATCCGCTCGTAAATTGGAACGGTTTTCGCTAGCGCGACTAAAAACACTCTATTTTCATCTAAAAACTACTTTTGAGTGCATAAAAATGATCGGAAACGTGTGTTTATATGCTTAACTAACTAACTGTAGTGAAAAAACACATGAAAACTCAGTATTTTTTTCGTTTTTTCCAAAAATTCGCAGCTCGTAAGTCTGGAACCTCGCAGATCAGAGCGCTCGTAAATCGGGGACTACCTGTATATATATATATATATATATATATATATATATATACAATATATATATATATATATATATATATATATGTATATATATATATATATATATATATATGTGTATATATATA
>JBBPBX010103071.1:0-11942 GCA_038048925.1 Garcialebias charrua | reverse complement strand
AATATATATGTATATGTAAACACACACACATGCATACATATAGTTACAGATGTAATAAATGCATTTTGGAATGTGTATATGTACATATACATATGTATACATGCACTGAGTCACCTAAATACTGTGCCATACTGCAACACATGTCGGGTGTATTTTATCTATATCATTGTTGTTTGACATTATCCCAACCTGAGACAGATGGACAGCCGTTCTTCTGCTGGAATTGCGCGCCTGTAGTTGGTGTCCTGCAGGGTGATGCGGCCAACAACGCGGGACAGCAGGTCGTCAAACTGGGCTAGCGTGACACGGAAGTACCGCTGAAAGCGATGCTCGTCTGCGCGCAGCTCCTGGATCAGATGGTGAAATTCACCAAATTCATAACGCCTCTGTATTGTGGGGTGAATCCAGAATCGTCGTTGTGCACGGCGTCTGCGTTCTACTGTTTTGTTGATTAAATAAAACAACGCTACTCTTCGGATTACGTCCGCCATTTTTCAGAGACCGGAAGTGTCAGGCTGGCGCCATCTACGGATGGCACCATCTACATTTCTTATCAGTCATCTATGTTAGTTTAATTTAGTTTTATTTTAGGTAATTCTAGTTTGGTCCATGGTTATTTACTCAGTTTGATTTCCAGTCCTGGTGTAGCTTTAGTTTATGTTTCAGGTGTTTGTGATTATAGATTGTTTACTCAGTTTAATTTCTTATTAGTCATTTGTTAGTTTTATTTTCCCTTGTTCCTGTCCTGTTCTTTAATTCTAGTGTAATCCTTGTTTGCTTATTATAGTTTGGTCCATATTTGTTTACTCAGTGTAGTTTCTAGTCCTGGTGGAAAGTTTCAGCTTATGTCTCAGGTGTTTGTGATTGTACATAATTAGGGCGTGTAGAGATGCTCACAAGTCATTTTTTGCAAGTCCAAGTCAAGTCTCAAGTCTCTGATCTCAAGTCCAAGTCAAGTCTCAAGTCTCTGATCTCGAGTCCAAGTCAAGTCAAGTCTCAAGTCTCTGATCTCGAGTCCAAGTCAAGTCAAGTCTCAAGTCTCTGATCTCAAGTCCAAGTCAAGTCCCTAATATTTTTCAGCTATTTCCACATTTTTTTCATTTTTTTTCTATCCACACTTGGACTAAGCCCCTCCATTTGTAACTGGGTACTACTAGACTTCTTAACAAACAGACCACAGTCCGTGAAGATTCACAACTTCTCCTCCTCCACCATAACCCTCAGCACTGGCTCTCCTCAAGGATGTATGCTGAGCCCTCTTCTGTTCACTCTGCTCACATATGATTGTACAGCCACACATCCAGGCTGTCATATTGTTAAGTTTGCAGATGATACAGCGGTGGTGGGATGCATCACAAACAATGATGAGTCCAGCTACAGACAGGAGGTGGAACACCTGGAGAGCTGGTGCAAAGAGAATAATCTTCACATGAATGTGAAGAAGACAAAGGAGATGATTGTGGACTTCAGAAGGAACAAACACACCCACGCCCCACTGAAAATAGGTGGGTCTGCAGTGGAAGTGGTCTCCAGCTACAAATACTTGGGTGTACACTTGAATGATAACCTCAGCTGGAGCAACAACACCACCAGCCTGATCAAGAAAGGTCATCAGAGACTCTACTTCCTCAGACGGCTGAGACGAGCTGGTCTGAGCAGCCCAGTCCTCACCTCCTTCTACAGGTGTGCAGTGGAGAGCATCCTGTGCTCCAGCATCAACGTGTGGCATGGAGGCTGCACAGTTGCAGAGAGGAAAGCTCTACAGAGAGTGGTGAAGGCTGCACAGAAGTCTGTTGGAGTCAGTCTCCCCACCATCACAGACATTTACACCTCCAGATGCAGGAAAAGAGCCACCTGCATCATGAAAGACCTCACTCACCCAGCACACTCACTCTTTGCCCCACTCCCCTCAGGACGGAGGTTGAGGAGCATCAAATGTAGAACCACTAGACTGAGGAACAGCTTCTACCCTGAGGCTGTTAGACTCATGAATAAATAAATAATAAGAATAATCACTGCAAAATATCACATCATGCTGATCTGTTTTCTTGTTGCTGTGTTCATCTGTGACCATCTGCTCATAAAGACTCATGTTCGTGCTGCTGTTTATAATGATGTTTTTCCACTACATTAGGGCTTAGTGTATTACTAGTTGATGTTTTTCTTAGTTAATTCTAGATGTTATTACTGTTTTTCTCTTGCATTTGTTGTTGGATGACGTAACTGGGACCCCGTGTACATAATCTCGTTTTCATCATATGTACCACATGCGGTGCAAATGACAATAAAGACTCTCTGACTCTCTCTGACTCTGATTTTTTTAATCAATTGAAGGATTTTACAGCTGTGTTCAAATGACGAGGCATCTCTAGCAGCAAAAGAATTTATTGATAAAGACACAGTTTACAGGAATAATCAGTGAAAAAGAGCATTCATATTATCTTTGTGTGCACAGTTCACTTCACACAAAGATTGATTGAGGAGCAAGAAACAGACCTGTCCCCTTAGAAGTTGACTCTGGAATGCTGGAATTTTCTAGTAGGTGCCTTGCAACACATTATTATGGAGATCAGATGTTCTACTGCTTCTTCTGGCCTCTGATTGGTCAAGTCACTGTCACTGATAAGCTTTGTTTAACCTGGCCATCAGATATGTATGCCCCTTGGCTGTCTCTTGGAGGTCTGATGTTTTGTGCTTCTGTATGCGTGACTCTTTGTTAAGTTAAATCAGTTTAGATAAGTTTGTGTGTGACTACCTGGCTGCAGTGCCTGGCCTGCCCATCCTCCAGGGGTTTCTTCCTGCCAGAGCTGGGACAAAGAGCTGGGACAAATAGCTGGGACAGAGCTGTTACATGTCCAGACCAGACCAGTTTGCCTGCATTCACCTTGTTTAATGTTCAGATGATTTTTAGAAATGCACTAAGTCTTACTTGTGTGTGATAATATACCATACCATACATACCATTTTATTTATAAAGCACTTTAAACAGGAACAAGTCCACACCAAAGTAGCTAATAACAGATAAAACAGATAATTTCAACTTTATTTTGCTTATTTCTGCTTATTTCAGATTTTTTGCAATTTCAGATTGTTTCAGATTATGCCGCTTTGTGCTTATTGCTGCTAGTTTGAGCTTTTTCTGCTATTTTAGCTACTATTAAGCTGTTTTATGCTGCTAAGGACAATATTTATGCAACTAACGCATTACATTTTAAAAAGATCAAGGTTGACAGGGTATTTGCGCTTAGCCTGGCTCGGTGAGGGCGCATTATAATGCCTCCATGACTGAACACCCTCTCTACTGGTGCACTGGTGGCAGGAACAGCAAGTGCCCTCATAGCCACAGGATACAGCCTTGGGAAAACTGTTGAATACCTTTTCCAGAAGTCCAAACAGTCAACTCCATCTTCTTCAGAAGTCACCTGGATGTAGCGATTAAGTTCAGTCCTTACAGAAGAGCCATGGTCTGTAGTTTTTTTGGCACCTTTCTTTCGGTAGCCAGAGAAAAGGCGTGGAGTCTTTGCAGGTGGTTCATGTTGATCCTCATCATCTCCACTGCTGCTGTCAGGAAGGGGGACTTTCTGAGCCTCTGCCAAGACTTGATCTGTTTCACACACACAAACAAACAAACAAACAAAACAAAAAAACAAGGGTTACTTACAACATTATAACAGTAACAACTAATCACAAGAAAGCTTAAATATAATTTTAATACTGTATTATGACTAATACATAATATGGCGTAATTGAAAAACATGTTTTACTAGTACCTACCTATTAATATCTCTTTCACTTCATTCTTGACGTCATCAGTTGCAAAGACATCTTGTTCCAGCCAAAAGAGGCAGAATGATGGATCAAGGAATGCAGACATCAAGTAAAGGTTATCTCCAAATGGAAGATCTTCAGCAGGCTGAGCTGGCACATCATCCATTCTGACATTCACAAAGATGCCCTTAAAACGCTGATGAAGTGATGTTTGCAGCGCTTTTATGAAACCGACCAGATGACGAGTTGTATTCAGCATGCTGGTGAGATGACTGTTAAGGGACAGTACACAGGGGAGAGCTGCACTAACAGTAACTATTTTCTCCCCTTGTGTGAGGTCTGTAGCTTGAAGAAAAGGGGACAGAATTTCTACAAGTTCTTTAAGCGGACTCCATTCTCGAGCTGACAGGCAGAGCTCTTTATGTCCCTGAGTTTCCAGCAGAACATTTAGATTTTGGAGCTCCAGATCGGTGACTGCCTCCACAAGGCGAAGCGTTGAGTTCCATCTTGTTGATACAGCAGATGGGATGCTGTGGTTGGCTCCATATTGAGCCTCAAATGCTTCCTTCATGCTACATGTAGAATGCAGCAAACTGCAAAATCTTGTCAATTTTGCCATTGCATTGTTTATAGATTTTGTTTCTTTCAGTCCATCTCGCACAACAAGTTGCAGGGAATGTGCAAAGCACTGTAAGCGCTGCTGCCGGCAACTTCTCTGGATGGATTCCACATCATCCTGGAACTCTTCACTCGTTTCCTCCCATAAGTTGCCATTTTCCAGATCGTTGTCACCATCTTCACCATCAGTCAGAGTAGAGGGGAAACAAACTGTAAAAGCTTTTTTCATATTAGCAGCATTATCAGAGATGATGTAATCTAGTTTGTGTTTTATGTTAAAATTGTCACATATCTCTTCAAACTTTTCACTTATCCTTTGTCCAGTGTGTGACCCTGTGAAACGCTCACAACTTAAAAGGACTGACTGTAGTCTTGGGCCATTCTTCTCAAGTTCCATAAAATGAGATGTTATACCTAAAAAGCCACGCATGCTCCTGTCAGTCCAGATATCCACAGTCACAGAAACAGTGTCTGTCTTCTCTAACTTGGATTTTATCTTTGACATTTTGTCTGCTGCAAGCTCACTTATACGCCTGGTTACTGTGCTGCGACTTGGTGGGCAGTATTTCTCCTCTACCACTGCCATAAAGTTTTTAAAGCTGGGCTTGTCAATCAAAGACAAGGGGAGGTTGCAAGAAATAATAAGGTCCTGGATTATTGATTCAGTGATGGCCTTATGTCTTGGATGTCCATGGCTGTACACTTGCACTCCTTTTGGGTGAATCAGAAAGGAGTCAATGCTGGTCTGTCCTTCTCCACTTGTCACTTTTTTTGCTTTATTGAATTCAGAAAACCTGTAGATGAACATAGATATCTATTTAGAATAGTAATTATGCTTCTCAAACTGAACTGAACCACACACACACACACACACACGCACACACACTCACACACACACACACACACACACGAACGCACACACACACTCACACACACACACGCACACACACACACACACACACACACACACACACTCACACACACACACACACACACACTCACACATACACACACACGCACACAAACGTGTTCACTTCAAGACCCCAAATAGGACCTAATCAAACTCACACGCACACACGCACAGCGCCGCTGCTACAGAGAGAGGGGGAATAAAAAGCGAAACTAGCTTATATACAGTCGTTTCATGTCATTTTTAATATAAATCTGCCTGTTTACTGCGGGCGCACATTAATGTCATCTGTATTCTGAGTGCGGATCGCGCGTCTTGCTCGGCTCACACACATAAAAGCTGGACCGACCCGTCTTATGAAAGGGGCTAGTGACTTACCTTTCAGGGTGGGTTTTCAGGTGGCGAATAAAATTAGATGTGGTGGAACCAGAGTCCTGTATTTTTATGCCACAAACGCTGCAGTTCGCTGCTCTTCTATTTGCTGCTTGTTCGAAGTTTTTATATCCAAAAGTTATGATGAACGGTGGCGCAGCAGAAGCATGCGTCCTCCTCCTAGCCGGCGAAGACATGATTTGTGATGGTGAGGCGCTTGCGTCACGTGACTTTACGTCCACGCCGCCGCGCGAGAGGAAGGGGATCAAATTAAAAATAAATCAAATTAAAAATAAAAGATTGTTCACGAGTCTCAAAGGGCGAGTCCGAGTCGAGTTGGAAGTCTTTTGAATGCAAGTCCGAGTCGAGTCTGAAGTCTCAGGTTTTTTTTTTATGCAAGTCCGAGTCGAGTCTGAAGTCTCTGTTTTTGCGACTTAAGTGTGACTCGAGTCCGAGTCCCAAACTCGAGTCCCCATCTCAGTTTGTGTGCGTGTGTGTGTAAGTGTCGGGCCATTCGTCCTGTTCCCTGGGGTCGTGTCCTTGTGTCCATGCTCTGCTACTGTTTCTTGGTTACGTGAGTACCTCCACGTCAGTCCTTAAGTTTTAGTGTTTTTGCACACAAGTTCTAGCTGTGGTCACAAGTTCATGTGGATCACTGCCATGACGGTACTTTGAGTTTTTTGTGATTACTGCCACGTCTATGTTTGAACTTTGTGATTAAACATTTTTGAGTTTTTATACTCGTGCCTCCGAGTGTCTGCCTGTCTGCACAACTGGGATCATCCTCAACCACACGCCCAAATCATGACAGAAATGGCCCGACCATGATCCGTGATTCCAGCAGACAAGTATTTAACTTCACTCGGGGGCAGAAGATGACAGCGCCAGCTCAAAGGAAAGCTGCTGTCATTCGAGTTGGCGGGTTTCAAACCGAACCTGTTTTTGGCTGTTACGAACCCGGACTCGAGGTGTTACCGTCTCCGTTGTTAAGGGCCGAGCGTGAGCGGAGGAGGCGCGGTGACGGCCATGAGGAGCCGTCCCCTTTCTGCACTCCCTCACGCGCTGTTTCTTTGTGGTCCATCTCCGATGACGACTTGGAACCGGACTGGTTCAGGCTCGAATCCGCTTCTGCACCGCGAAGCCGCCAAAGAAAGAGGCGACCGAAAAAGACGACAGTTTCCGGGTTTCAACACGCCCCTCCTACGACGTTTCTTCCCACGCTGTCAGAGAAGCCTGGGAGGAGAGCAACGGTGGGGGCATCCCAGAGCCCGTTTGCAGTGACGTCCCAGGGGGGATGTAAGCAGCAGGAGGGGCACTTAACCCCACACACGTTTGCAGCACATTCCACTGTGAAACCAAAGAAGCTTCTTCAGGAAAAGGATTCACAAGAGGACATGTGTTCAAGTTTATGCTCTAATGAAGTGCAGACGAGGCACTCATCGACCACAGGGGTCGCTGTTGGACAAAATCGTGAGGCCGCCCTCATACTCCAACAGTTAGACAGACTACTTACTGCTGCAAACAATAATCCCAATCTTCAATATAAATTTAACTCTTATACCCTGATGGAACATCTAATAACCTCCACACCCAATTTGCTACAGATACCTGGCCTTGCTCAGACGTTACATTTGGTCAGGTCTTCAAAAACAGGTTTAGGACTCTCTGACTCTCCCTCTCCTGGTGGACTTTCAGAGAGTGCAGCTATTCCTGCACCTACAGAGGGTGCTGTAGTCTCAGCCGTCCCAGCATCCATGAAGGAGGATGCCTGTGAACTGGAACATGAGGTTGCTCAGATTATGCAACAGCTTCTAAGACTGTTTTCTTCTGGCTCTGGTGGCCTTGCACATGAGATTGTGGGTTTTCTTCACCGACTCCAGAACCTTTTTGAGTCTACTGTGTTTAGTTCAAGTTCTCATGAGAAATATAACACCCACCGGATGATGGAACTGTTATTTATGTCCAAACACAGCCTTCCAAGAGACCCTGATTTCGCACGGCTGTTAACTTTAATTAGGTCCTTGAAGACTATTTATTCAAAACCTTCTACTTTTTGCCCTTTTCCTGTTGAGTTATCTCCAGTTTCCACAGAGGATGCAGATGCTACGAGCGCCACAGATGATGCTGATGTTATGAGCCAGCCGTAGCCAGAGGTCTCGCAGCCAGAGGTCTCGCAGCCAGAGGTCTCGCAGCCAGAGGTCTCGCAGCCAGAGGTCTCGCAGCCAGAGGTCTCGCAGCCAGAGGTCTCGCAGCCAGAGGTCTCGCAGCCAGAGGTCTCGCAGCCAGAGGTCTCGCAGCCAGAGGTCTCGCAGCCAGAGGTCTCGCAGCCAGAGGTCTCGCAGCCAGAGGTCTCGCAGCCAGAGGTCTCGCAGCCAGAGGTCTCGCAGCCAGAGGTCTCGCAGCCAGAGGTCTCGCAGCCAGAGGTCTCGCAGCCAGAGGTCTCGCAGCCAGAGGTCTCGCAGCCAGAGGTCTCGCAGCCAGAGGTCTCGCAGCCAGAGGTCTCGCAGCCAGAGGTCTCGCAGCCAGAGGTCTCGCAGCCAGAGGTCTCGCAGCCAGAGGTCTCGCAGCCAGAGGTCTCGCAGCCAGAGGTCTCGTAGCCAGAGGTCTCGCAGCCAGAGGTTCCTCCTGATGACGACGTTCCTGATGACGAGGTTCCTGATGATGAGGTTCCTGATGACGAGGTTCCTGATGACCACAGCGTTCCTGATGACGAGGTTCCTGGTGACCACAGCGTTCCTGATGACGAGGTTCCTGGTGACAACGTTCCTAATGACGAGGTTCCTGATGACGAGGTTCTTGGTGACCACAGCGTTCCTGATGACGAGGTTCCTGGTGACCACAGCGTTCCTGATGACGATGATTATGCTGAGGACGTCAACGAGGGTTCCAACGACGTGGGTCCCGACGACGTGGGTCCCGACGACGTGGGTCCCGACGACGTGGGTCCCGACTACGATGATGACGTCAATGAAGGTCCAGACAACGTGGGTCCCGACGACGTGGTTCCCGACGACGTGGGTCCCGACTACGATGATGACGTCAACAAGGGTCCCGACGACGTGGGTCCCGACTACGATGATGACGTCAACGAGGGTCCCGACGACGTGGGTCCCGACTACGCTGATGACGTCGACGACGAGGACGGTGCCGGCGAGGGTCCCGACGACGAGGATACCGCCGACAAGGGTCCTGACTACGCTGACAACGTCGACGACGAGGACGGTGCCGGCGAGGGTCCCGACGACGAGGGCTCAGACGATGATGATGCCGACGACGAGGGTCTCAACGATGTTGATGATCGTGTTCCTGCCATCGACGATGATGATCGTGTTCCTGCCGTCGATGACGATGATGATGATGTTCGTGTTCCTGCCGTCGAAGACGATGATGATGATGATGGTGGCGACGACTACGATGCCGCCAACGAGGACCCAGACGACGATGATGCCGACGACAAGGGTCTCCATGATGATGATGATGATGGTCGTGTTCCTGCAGTCGACGATGATGATGATGATGTTGATGATGGTCGTGTTCCTGCAGTCGACGATGATGATGATGATGATGATGGTCGTGTTCCTGCCGTCGACAATGATGATGAAGTTGATGGTCGTGTTCCTACCGTCGACAATGATGATGGTGATGATGATGATGGTCGTGTTCTTGCCGTCGAGAATGATGATGTCCCTGCTGACGTAGACGTCTGTATACCTGCCGACGATCGTGTCACTTCCGACTATGTTCCTGCCAGCTATGGTCATGTTGTGCCCGGTGTTGCTGTTCCTGCCGACAGTGTTTGGGTTCCTGTCTTGGCTGGCCGGCCTCCCGGTCGGCCGCCTGACCTGGCTCCTGACGATGGAAGGCCTCCCGGTCGACCGCCTGACCGGCTTCTGCTTGATGGACGGCCTCCCGGTCAGCCGCCCGCCCGGCCATTCTTCTGTTTTTGAACGTTGCCCAGGCCTTGCCCTGTCGGTTTTTGTTTAGTTTGTTCTGGCCTTCCGCCCTTGTGTTTTGTTCTTCGTCCTTGTGGTTCCGTGTTGCCCGCCGCCCTTGTGGTTCCTCCCGCCGCCCGCCCTGGTTTTTGGGGTTGTTCTTTGGGGTCGCCTGGGGGCGTCTTTGAGGGGGGGTACTGTCAGGCTGGCGCCATCTACGGATGGCACCATCTGCATTTCTTATCAGTCATCTATGTTAGTTTAATTTAGTTTTATTTAGGTTATTCTAGTTTGGTCCATGGTTATTTACTCAGTTTGATTTCCAGTCCTGGTGTAGCTTTAGTTTATGTTTCAGGTGTTTGTGATTATAGATTGTTTACTCAGTTTAATTTCTTATTAGTCATTTGTTAGTTTTATTAGTTTCCCTTGTTCCTGTCCTGTTCTTTAATTCTAGTGTAATCCTTGTTTGTTTATTATAGTTTGGTCCATGTTTGTTTACTCAGTGTAGTTTCTAGTCCTGGTGGAAAGTTTCAGCTTATGTCTCAGGTGTTTGTGATTGTAGATAATTAGGGCGTGTATATTAGTTTGTGTGCGTGTGTGTGTAAGTGTCGGGCCATTCGTCCTGTTCCCTGGGGTCGTGTCCTTGTGTCCATGCTCTGCTACTGTTTCTTGGTTACGTGAGTACCTCCACGTCAGTCCTTAAGTTTTAGTGTTTTTGCACACAAGTTCTAGCTGTGGTCACAAGTTCATGTGGATCACTGCCATGACGGTACTTTGAGTTTTTTGTGATTACTGCCACGTCTATGTTTGAACTTTGTGATTAAACATTTTTGAGTTTTTGTACTCGTGCCTCCGAGTGTCTGCCTGTCTGCACAACTGGGATCATCCTCAACCACACGCCCAAATCATGACAGGAAGAAAACAAACCCCAGACCGGAAAAAGGAGACAGAAGCTCCTCCCACTGCGTGTCATCGGACGCGTCTTTCTTAAAACAGGTGGGACCGTGACCAGCGGCCACAAGGGGGCGGCAGGCGCGTTTCGAGTTCTGCAGTGGGTACCAGGCATAACTCAATTCTCTTGTTTATTCTTGTGTGGTTTTTATTAAGGTAACAGGCAGTGGTGGGCAAATGAACGCTAGAGAGCGCTAAAGCGCTAATCCGCTTACAGTGGACCTAAACTTTTTGTCAGCGTTTTTGTGGTTTGACTAACTTTTATAATTCATAAGCGGATTTGTGCTATTTTTATTTAAAATGCAGTACCGCTAATAACTAATTATCTATCAGTAAAAACCAATAAACTTATTTAGAGGCTCTTATTCTGGCTCTGTTGCTGCTAGTTTTACCTTTTTCCCCACCGTAAAGAGCAGAGAGGAGGGAGGGTTGGAGGGGGAGCAGAGCGGAGAACAGACTCGGATCTACCATGTAGGTAAATGATGCCGTTGCCTGGGGATCCCAATCAGCATGGGGCCCCGGCCCCGCCGCGCCCCGGCCAGTCACCTACATCCCTAACATTGATCCTGCTTGTTAATGTACATTTAACATAAAAATAATTATAGTTACGATGAAAACGATCATTAAATACGCAATAAAAAAACGGTCGATTTCTTTATCTTCTTCTTCTTTCGGCTTTTCCCTTTTCAGGGGTCGCCACAGCGAGTCATCCTCCTCCACCTCACTCTGTCCTCTGCATCCTCTGTCCTCACTCCAACTACCTCCATGTCCTCTCTAACTGCATCCATATATCTCCTCTTTGGTCTCCCTCTTTGTCTTTTTCCTGGCAGCTGCATTTCTAACATCCTTCTACCAATATACCCACTGTCCCTCCTCTGGACATGTCCAAACCATCTCAGTCTGGCCTCCCTAACTTTATCTCCCAGTTGTTTAACATGTGCTGTACCTCTGATGATCTCATTCCTGATCTTATCCATCCTTGTCACTCCTAAGGAGAACCTCAGCATCTTCATTTCTGCCACTTCCAGTTCTTTCTCCTGTCTTTTTGTCAATGCCACTGTCTCCAGACCATACAACATAGCTGGTCTCACCACTGTCTTGTAAACTTTTCCTTTGACCTTTGCTGACACCTTTTTGTCACAAATCACTCCTGAAACTTTTCTCCATCCACTCCATCCTGCCTGGACTCTCTTTTTCACCTCTTTACCACATTCCCCATTTTCCTGTACAGTGGACCCCAAGTACTTGAAGTCCTGCACCTTTGTGACCTCTGCTCCTTGTAGCCTCACTGTTCCACTGGCCTCCCTCTCATTCACACACATGTACTCTGTCTTACTACGACTGACTTTCATTCCTCTTCTTTCAAGAGCATACCTCCACCTCTCCAAGTT